>CAUYQU010019618.1:0-21566 GCA_963574635.1 Cheracebus regulus
ATCAAAAAATATTCAACCCAAATTTTTTTCATACAACCATTCTTAACTTTTTTTTTTTTTTTTTTTTTTTTTTTTTGAGACAGAGTCTCGCTGTATTCAGGCTGGAGTGCAGTGGAGCGATCTCCCAGGTTCAAGCAATTGTCTGCCTCAGCCTCCCGAGTGGCTGGGATTACAGGCACCTGCCACCACACCTAGCTAATTTTTTTTTTTTTTTTTTTGTATTTTTAGTAGAGATGGGGTTTCACCATCTTGGCCAGGCTGGTCTTTACCTCCTGACCTCGTGGTTCACCCACCTCATCCTCCCAAAATGCTGGGATTACAGGCGTGAGTCACTGCACCTGGCCCATTCTTACCTTTAAATATAAAGGTCATAAGCAAACTATTATAAACATGTAAAAACTCACGGAATGTTTCTATAAATGTTTTGAGGAATCAACCAGATTCAGATAAACAATACGACGAGAGACATAGTAAAATCAGGACTGATTTTGAGCATTTTATATTCATCTGTAGAACTAAGATACACGAAAGATACAGTATAGTATATATATATTGACTATAGACACCAACATTGCAAAAATAGGAAGAGAATGCAAAAGAGTATAGGAAAGTAGAATAAATTTGTTAATTGGCTTGTAGATATTAATTGGTAATAAAATGATACTACTAAAAATCAGATATGGAGAAAAGGAGAGGGGGGGAAGGCTGTTTTTTTGATTTTCATCTTGCTTATAGTGGAGAACAAATAGAAAATTGCCCTGAAAAATGTGTGGCATAGGGATAAGGTATTTTTATAAAAGTAATTAGCATAAATGTAATCATTAGGTTAAAAACAGAAACTTTCCTGTATAGTAAAGTATATCCCAAAGAAAAAGAGAGAGCAAATAAAATTAACCACCTACAAAGGCTGTTTGAAAGCTACAGATGTATGGACATACGTATTACATAAAATGATAGAGTTGAGGTGAAATATATTGATCATACTGTCAATAGCTATATAGGAGAGTATATCTCCATGTATTACAATAGATGATCTCTGGGACATATTGCTAGGGTTACACACACATACGCAAATATTGAGGAAAGATGTTGCTTAAAAGAAAATTGGCCTAAGGGAAAAATAGAATGCAAAAAGACACTTTAAACTCTTTTATAATCATTTGTTTGTGGTATTAAAGTGTTATTCTGAGTATCTATATTGGTGTCTTAAGAATTGGATTTTTAGGGCTCGGCGTGGTGACTCACGCCTGTAGTCCCAGTACTTTGAGAGGCCGAGATGGGTGGATCACCTGAGGTCAGCAGTTCGAGACCAGCCTGGCCAACATGGCAAAACCCTGTCTCTACTAAAAATAGAAAATTTGACTGGGCATGGTGGCGGCACCTGTAGTCCCAGCTACTTAGGAGGCTGAGGCAGGAGAATTTCTTGAACCCAGGAGGCAAAAGTTGCAGTGAACCAAGATCATGCCACTACACTCAAGCCTAGGTGACAGAACAAGATTTCGTCTCAAAAAAAAAAATTGTGATTTTTCTGCCAAACCAAGTTTGACATCATCAGCCTGGAAAACATAGTGAGACTCTGTCTCAACAGAAAAAAAAAAGGAGATTTTTTTGGTTAATTAAAGGAGATCCTGAGGTAAGATTGGTGAGGGTAAGTAGAAATCTGATAGTTCCTGGATTTGAATGGAAAGTATTAGAGTTTGTTTTTTATCTTGAAAAAATTACCTGTTTCTGTCCACTAAAAAGGCCTAGAAGAGCAATGATCAACTCATTAACAGTGAGTATCCCAGCACTTGTGGGCATTCTCTAAATAATATTTTCCACATTTTTATAAAATGAACCAGAGCTCACTGAGAATTCCCTGGGTGAGTCAAGAAATGTAAAATGTGAATGTGGACATTTTATCATAGTAGAAAACAAGGAAAGTGACTTTTTTTAAAGAAAGCTATGAGATCCTGTCAAGAAGACTAAAAAAAAAATAGTCAACTTGAAAGAGATCTCACTGGCTAAAAGTGAGCCAATTTGAGCATCATGCTTATTCAAACACATCAAATGTGTGTGTACTAACTGGTATAATGAACCCCTATTTACCCATTACTCAATTTCCAGCAATTGTCAACTAATACATATCTCATCTGTATCACCACCACTTAAGCAAATCCCTGGCATCCTATCATTCCATCACTAAATATTTCAGTGTATATCGCTGAAAACACAAAGTCTGTTGTTAACCTAACCTCAATACCGTTACTAAATCTGAAAGCAACAGTTATTTTTAAATATCCAGTCACTATTCAAATTTATATTTTTGAAAAGTTATGCAATCTTGTACCACATAACAACGTTTTGGTCAGTGACAGACTGCATATATGAAAGTAGTCCCATAAGATTATAATGGAGTTGAAAAATTCCTATTGCCTAGTGATGTCACAGCCATCCTATTATCATATAACACATTACTTATGTGTTTGTGGTGATGCTGGTGTAAACATACCACTGAGGTGTCAGTCATGTGAAAATATAGCACATACAATTATGTACAATACATAATACTTGGTAGTGGTAATAGATGACTGTGTTACTGGTTTATATATTTCTTATACTATTCTTTTTTAGTGTGTACTCCAACTTAAAAAAGAAGTTAACTGTAAAATAGCCTCACATAGGTCCTTCAGGAGATATAGCAGAAGACATTGTTATCATAAGAGATGACAGCCTCATACATGTTATTGCCCTCGAAGACCTTCCATTGGGACAAGATGTAGAGTTGGAAGACGTGATATTGATGATTCTGACCTTGTGTAGGCTGAGGCTAATGTGTGTGTTTATAAACAGTAACGTGCTTGATAGGTTTGTATCTTAGGAGCAATAGGCTATACCGTATAGTCTCGGTGCTGTATCATCTATGTTTGTGTAAGTACATGCTGTGATGTTCACATGATGAAATCGCCTGATAGTGCATTTCTCAGAATGCATCCCATTCATCAAGCAACACATGATCACAATTAACTGGAAATAATCAAGAATTTATCCTGCCTTTGATATATATACCCCAGGGCAACCAAATAGGTGATGAGGAGATACTTATTTTTGTAAAACTATTGCAGTTAGTAAGTGAAGAAAAGATTAGAAGATTACCCATTTTGCAAACCTACTGAATCAGTAGATGTAGGCAATGATTGTCATTTACTAAAAGCATAAGAAGAGAGGCAAAACGCATTAAATGCTTCCTACTGGAAGTACATGTTATAACTCTTATTCATGTAATGCTGTCTCAGCATTTATCTTATTGTTTTGTCCCTGACTTGTTACTTTTGACCTACCTATTTTGAGATAGTCTCTACCTAGTTAGCATTTAATCTTCTAGATAGATAAGGCCCCATACCCTGAGCTGTTTGACCACCTTCTACTTTTAAGTGTTATGAACCTGATAATGTAATCCCCAAGTTCCCGTGCTTAAACTTGTGCTCCCTTCAAACAACCCCACCTAGGGGTTGTCAGGGGAAACCCACCTAGGTAACACCTTGGACACCAATGAAGCCCTCCACCCAAAGGTCTCAGCCTCTCTCTTGCTCCCCATCTGCTGGTTGAGCATTCATGTTCTCAATGACGCCCCACACCTTCTCTCTTAAATCTGGCTCCTCATCTGCTGGTTGAGCATTCATGTTCTCGATGACACCCCACTGCCTTCTCTCTTAAATCTATGAGTAATAAACCTAATCTTTCCACCACTCCTGTCTGAATGTTCTTCACTGTGCCACACAAAACCTAACTTAAATACCTCACTTAACAAATCTCAGCAGTATACAACATTACCAAAAATATGGAACCTGAATCTGATCAAGACTCTAAATCTAACTGCTAATTTACAGGAAATAAATGGAACAGAAGAAATGTTAAACAACACCTTGAGATTGCAGAAGGCAAAATCCAAACTGTGGGAGATTTTATAGGACACACGACTCAGTTTCTTCAACAGCCACAAAATTACAAGGGAAGGCTAGGCGTGGTAGCTGATGCCTGTAATCCCAGCACTTTGGGAGGCCAAGGCAGGAGGATCACTTGAGCTCAAGAGTTCAAGAGCAGTCTGGGCAACAGAGTGAGCCCTTATCTCAACTAAAAAAACCCCCAGTGTGTTGGCATGCACCTGTGGTTCCAGCTACTCAGGAGGCCTAGGTGGGAGGATCACTTGAGCCCCGAGGTTGAGGCTGCAGTAAGCTGTTAATCGTGTTGCTGCACTCCAGCATGGATGACAAAGCAAGACACTGTCTCAAAACAAACAAAAAATACAAGGGTAAAAATATGTGGAAGGAGAACATATAGGTCAAAAGATATCTAAAAGACTTACCCATCAACAGTGGTTTCACCTTATTTGCATCTTGATTGAAACAAACGAAAAAAATAACAATTGGGAGACTTTAGACAGTGACTTAATGATTTTATTGAAGTTGGGTTTTTAAAATCTGTGTTTTTAGTGATATATAATAGTTCCTCCTTGTCTGTGGTTTTGCTTTCATGATTTTTCAGTTACCTGTGCTCAACCATGATCTGAAAATATTAAATGGAAAATTCTAGAAATACAGAATTCCTACGTTTTGTATTGTGCACTGTTCTGAGCAGCATGATGAAATCTCAAGCCATCCTACTTTGTTTTCCCAGGACATGAATCATCCCTTTGTCCAGCATATTGACTCTGTATATATTACCCACCTGTAAGTCACTTAGTAGCTGGCTTAATTATCAGATCAACTGTCACAGAATTTCAGTGCTTGTGTTCAAGTAACGCTTAGTTTACTAATAATGGCCCCAAAGCACAAGAGTAGGAATGCTAGCAATTCAGTGCACCAAAGAGAAGCTGTAAAGTGCTTCTTTTAAGTGAAAAGGTGAAAGTTCTCAATAAGAAAAAAATGGTATGCTGAGGTTGTTAAGGTCTGTGGTAAAAATAAATCTTCTATCCATGAAATTGTGAAAAAGGAAAAGTAAATCTGTTCCTAGTATTATATAGAAAGTACAGTACTATCTGGATTCTGGCATCCACTGGAGGTCTTGGAACTTATCCCTGTGGATAAAAAGGGACTACTATATACTGAAATATTTATTGATGAAATGATATGTCAGGGATTTGCTTCAAATAATCTGGGCCATGGAGTAGTGGGTGGTGGTACAGAGATGAGAATTAGCCATTAGTTGATGATTGTTGGAAACTGGGTAACAGGTAAATGGGAGTCTGTTGTGCCAGTCATTCTAAAAGTCACTGGTCACTGGCCCAGTAGCTTCAGCACCCTCTGGGAGCTTGTTAGAAATGTAAATTATTTCACCCCAGCCCACATCTACTAAATCAGACACTTTGGGGTGGGGCCCAGGAATCCATTTTAACAATCCTTCTAGGTAACTAATGCACACTAAGGTTTGAAAACCACTGCTTTGTGTTATTCTTCCTATTTAAATTCATGTTCGAAATTCAAATAAATAAAAATACAAAAGAAAAAAAAATAGGTTATGAATATAAGAAGCCAAATGTACACATAGCTAGGAGAAGCTGGTTTCGAGGCAAAGACAAGGTTGTCTAATTGTCTTAATAGTTAGCAGATGAATTGGTAAGACACTGTCAGAGAGCCAGCTGCTAATGATAAACCAAATCACAAGTTTTGCTCTTCTCTTGAAACAGTGGCTCTTTATTAAAATTACCTAGAGAACTTTTAAACATATATCCAGACCTACCCCCAGGAGATACTGGATTTAATTGGTTGGATCAGAGCCAAGGTTTCGGTGGTTTTTTTAAAAAAAGTTTCTAAGATTATTATAATGTGCAGCTAGTATTAAGAACAAGTATTGTAACTTTATGTGCATAAGAATTATCTCGAGAGCTTGTTAAAAGCTTCTTGTCTCTTCTCCCCAAAGATTCAGATTCAATAGCTTGGGGTAGGGTTCATGAATTTGCGTTTCTAATAAGCTCACATGTAATACAGATGCTGCTGGCTTGCACACTTTGAGTAACATCTTAAAATAAGAGATAGTCTGGTTAAAGATAGAGATACCTAAGGTAAGTAAGAATGTAGGGGAGAAAAAGAAATATCTCTTCTTCCCATCTTAGGTTCATGTATGAGGACCCTATAACGAAAGACAGATGAACAAGAGAAAAAAGCATACAGTTTTATTTAATACAAACTTTACATAACATGGAAGCCTTCAGAAATGAAGCCCTCCCCCCAAGAAACAGAGAAACCTGTGTATTTTTATGCTTAGGTTTTATGACAAACGAACAGTCATGGAAAAGTGTCCATGATTGGACAAAGAGGATATGATCTAATGTAATAAACTGGGGGAAATTTAGCAAAGCCTTTCTGTTCAAATTCTTTTTCTCTATGTCCCTGTGTCTTTTGAGATAAGGATGTCTCTCCTCCCAGTACAGGGAAGGTACCTCTCCCTTGATGAACTGACCTGCCCTGGGAGAAGGGTGGAAGAAGATTAGAGAATGACGTTCCTGCTTCTGCTGTATTCTCTATGTCAGTGTGCCATACTTTGGAGGTAGTGTGTTCTGAGCCCCATCAAGAGGGATATTTAAAATTCAGGGTTCTCACTGTCAGTACCACTAAATTACACCCAGGACAGCTGTCTCATTCCCATTTAGAGGGTAGTAATACAATGTGAATCAAGTATTTCATAGCATTTTTGCGGAAGAAAAGAGAATTAGAGTGTTAAAAAGATCTCTTTAAAAAGCAAAAATGATAAATGCTTTTTTTTATTTACCAATAAAAATTATTCAGTTTACTCATTGGAAAAATATAACCCTGTCTCCCCAGTTTTATTTTATTTTAACTTTTAAGTTCAGGGGTACACGTGCAGGATGTGCAGATTTGTTGCATAGATACATGTGTGTCTTGGTAGTTTGTTGTACAGATTGTTTCATCACCCAGGCATTAAGGCTAGTATCCACTAGTTATTTTTCTTGATCCTCTCCTTCTTCCCACCTTCCACCCCTCAGTAGGACCAAGTGTGTGTTGTTCCCCTCATGTGTCCATGTGTTCATCATGTAGCTCCCACTTATAAATGATAATGTGGTATTTGGTTTTCTGCTCCTGTGTTAGTTTGCTAAGGATAATTAATGTCCCTCCAGCTCCATCCCTGTCTCAGTAAAGGACATAGTCTCATTCCTTTTTATGGCTACCTAGAATTTCATGGCATATATTTACCACATTTCTTTATCCAGTCTATAATTGTGGGCATTTAGGTTGATTCCATGTCTTTGCTATTGTGCTACAATGAACGTATGGCCACGTATGTCTTTATAACAGAACAATTTATATTCCTTTGGGTATATACCCGTAATGGATTGATGGGCTGAATGGTAGTTCTGTTTTTAGCTCTTTGAGGAATTGCCACGCTGTCTTCCACAATGAACTAATTTGCACTCCCACCAACAGTGTAAAAGCTTTTCTTTTTCTTCACAAGCTCTCTAGCATCTGTTATTTTTTTACTTTTTTTTTTTTTTTTGAGATGGAGTCTCCCTCTGTCACCCAGGCTGGGGAATGCACTGGCATGATCTCAGCTCACTGCAACCTTCACCTCATGAGTTCAAGTGATTCTCCTGCCTCAACCTCCCAAGTAGCTGGGACTATAGGAGCTCACCACCATGCCTGGCTAATTTTTATATTTTCATTAGGGACAGGGTTTCATTATGTTGGCCAGGCTGGTCTTGAACTACTGACCTCAAGTGATCCACCTACCTCCACCTCCCAAAGTGCTGGGATTACAGGTGTGAGCTACTGTGCTTGGCCTTACCTTTAAGTAATAGCCATTCTGACTGGTGTGATATGGTATCTCCCTGTGGTTTTGATTTGCATTTCTCCAATGATAGTGATGTTGAGCTTTCTTTCATATGACCGTTGGCCACATGTATATATTCTATTGAGAAGTGTCTTTTCATGTCTTTTGCCCACTTTTTAATGGAGTTGTTTTCTTGTAAATTTGTTTAAGTTCAGAGATACTGGATATTAGACCTTTGTCAGATGCATAGTTTGCAAAAATTTTCTTCCGTTCTGTAGGTTGTGTCTTTACTCTGTTGATGGTTTATTTTGCTCTACAGAAATTCTTTAATTAGATTGTATTTGTCAATGTTTGTCTTTTTTGCATTCGCTTTTGTCATCTTTATCATGAAATCTGTACCCATGCCTATGTCCTAAGTAATATTACGTAGGTTTTCTCGTAGGATTTTTACAGTTTTGTGTTTTACGTTTGTCTTTAATCCATCTTGAGTTAATTTTTGTATATGGTTTAAGGAAGGGGTCCAGTTTCAGTTTCCTGCATATGGCTAGCCAGTTATCCCAACACCATTTATTTTTATTTATTTATTTTTATATATTCATTTATTGTGAGATAGAGTTTCACTCTTGTTGCTTAGGCTGGAATGCAATGGCATGATCTCAGCTCTTCGCAACCTCCGCCTCCCAGGTTCAAGCAATTCTCCTGCCTCAGCCTCCTGAGTAGCTGGGATTACAAGCATGCACCACCACACCCAGCTAATTTTGTATTTTTAGTAGAGACAGGGTTTCTCCATGTTGGTCAGGATGCTCTTGAACTCCTGACCTCAGGTGATCCGCCTGCCTCGGCCTCCCAAAGTGCTGGGATTACAGGCATGAGCCACCGCGCCCTGCCCCAACACCATTTACTAAATAGGGAATCCTTTCCCCATTGCTTGCTTTGTCAGATTTGTCGAAAATTAGATAGTTCTAAGTGTGCAGTCTTATTTCTGGGTTCTCTATTCTGTTTCATTGGTCTTTGTGTCTGTACTTATACCAGTAGCATGCTGTTTTGGTTACTGTAGCCCTGTAGTACAGTTTGAAGTCAAGTAATATTGCCTCCAGCTTTGTTCTTTTTGCTTAGGATTGTCTTGGCTATTTGGGCTCTTTTTAGGCGCCATATGAATTTTTAAATAGTTGTTTTCTAGTTCTGTGAAGAATATCAATGGTAGTTAAATGAAAATAGCATTGAATCCATACTTTTTATATATATATATATATATATAGACATGAAGTCTTGCTCTGTCGCCTAGGCTGTAGTGCAGTGGCACAATCTTGGCTCACGGCATCTTCCGCCACACAGGTTCAAGCGATTGCCCTGCCTCAGCCTCCTGAGCATCTGGGACTACAGGTGTGCACCATCACGCTTGGCTGATTATTTTGTATTTTAGTAGAGAGGGGGTTTCACCATGTTGGTCAGGATGGTCTTGATCTCCTGACCTTGTGATCTACCTGCCTTGGCCTCCCAAAATGCTGGGATTACAGGCGTGAGCCACCACACCTGGCCTCCATTTTAACAATATTGATTCTTCTATTCATGAGCAGGAAATGTTTTTCCATTTGTTTCACCTCTGATTTCTTTGAGCAGTGGTTTGTGGTTCTCCTTGTAGAGGTTTTTCACTTCCATTGTTAGCTGTATTCCTAAGTATTTTATTATTTTTGTGACAGTTGTGAATGGGAGTTCATTCGTGATTGGGCTCTCTGCTTCTGTTTTTGGTGTATAGGAATGCTAGTGATTTTTGCACATCAATTTTGTATCCCGAAACCTTGCTGAAGTTGCTTATAAGCTTAGGAAGCTTTTGGACTGAGATGATAGAGTTTTCTAGATATATAATAGGATCATGTCATCTGCAAACAGGGATAGTTTGACTTCCTCTCTTCCTATTTGAGTACCCTTATTATTTCTCCTTGCCTGATTGCCCTGGCCAAAACTTCCAATACTGTATTGAATAGGAGTGGTGAGAGAGGGCATCCTTGTCCTGTGCCAGTTTGCAAGGCGAATGCTTCCAGCTTTTGCCCTTTCAGTGTGATACTGGCTGTGAGTTTGTCATATATGGTTCTTATTGTTTTGAAGTGTGTTTCTTCAATACTTAGTTTATTGAGAATTGTTAACATGAAGCGATGTTGAATTTTATCAGAAGCCTTTTATGCATCTACTGAGATAATCATGGTTTGTCTTTAGTTCTCTTTATGTAATGAATTACATTTATTGATTTGCATATGTTGAACCAGTCTTGCATCTGGGGATGAAGCCTACTTGATCATGGTGGATAAGCTTTTTAATGTGCTGCTGGATTCACGTTGCCAGTATTTTGTTGAGGATTATTGCATTGATGTTCATCAAAGATATTGGCCTGAAGTTTTCTTTTTTTGTTGTTGTATCTCTGCCAGGATGTTGGTTTCAGGATACCTCATAGAATGAGTTAGGGAGGAATGCCTCCTTTTCAGTTTTTTGGAATAGTTCCAGTATGTTTCCGCAATTTTAGTAACTATTAAAGACTTACTTTCTGATGATTAGGTTTTGATTATATAGTTTTATTACTAGAGTAATCTAAAAGAGAGAAATCATTTATTTTTTTAACTTTCATTTTGAGTTCAGGGGTACATGTGCAGGTTTGTTATATAGGTGACCTTGTATCATGGGGGTTTGTTATAATTAATGGGTACTAGGCTTAATACCTGGGTGATGAAATTTTAATTTTTAATGCTTACATTTAAAATAATTTTTAAATTATAAATTAAAAAATTTTAATGTAAGAACTTAATTTAACTCTACTATTATAATACTGTTATACAGGTTGAGCATTCCTAATCTGAAAAATTCAAAAGCCAAAATACTCCAAAATCTAGAACTTTTTGAGCACCAACATGATGCCACAAGTGGAAAATTTCAACACTTAACTTCATGTGATAGGCCACATCCAAAACAATTACAAAACTTTATTTCATGCATAAAATTATAAGAAATATGTAAAAAATTACCTTCATGCTGTGGGTATAACATGTATATGAAACATAAGTGAATTTCCTGTTTAGATTTGGGTCTCATTCTCAAGATATCTCATTATGTATATGCAAATATTTCAAAATCTGAAAAAATCCAAAATTGACTTCTGTCCCCCAAGCATTTCTGGTAAAGGATACTCAATCTGTATTCTTGGAATGTGTTTTCAGGGATAAGTTGCATGTTGCAGATTTTATTTTTGTTGGTTCACGTGGACTATAAAGGAAGTCAGTTGAATATACTATTATCTTAGCATTTCTTTTCATTTTCTTCTCTTAGGATCATGCATCTATAAGTTCTTAGATAAATATTTCTGTTTAATTCTGGCTGATGTAGTTCTTTGAGTGTTTTAAAACTATACTTTAAATATAGTAGCCCTCCCTTTTTCACGTTTCCTCTTTCTGTGAGCTCAGTTGTTACCCTTTGTCAACTGCAGTCCAAAATGGAAATTTCCAGAAATAGAGACTACATTCCCATAACTTTTACTACGGTAAATTTTTATAATTGTTCTATTGTGTTATTAGACATTGTTAACCTCTTACTTTCCCTAATTTATAAATTAAACTTTAACATAGGTATGTGTGTGTTGATAAAAACATAGGATGTATAGGCTTCGGTATTATCCATAGTTTTAGGCTTCTATCCTGGGACTTATCCTCATGGTTAAGGGGGGACTATTATATAAATATATGGTTTTAAAATACAAATTAAACTAAGATCTCTGTTTCTTCTACACCATGAGGATAGACTGGATTTAGAAAAAGAGAGAGCTATGCCGTAAGCCCATATGTTAATAAATCAAGTCTCATTTGTCATTATCAACCACTTTTAATCTTTATGTAAAATAGTATTCATGTAGTGTTTCATAATTCTTGTTTGCCAGACACAGGTGAATTAATTTCATTTTATCGCCCAAAGCAGATCATTAGTATCTTTGAAGTTCCCCGTCTTCTACAGTTATTTTCAAAAGATGACTGCAAATATTATATGTATTTAAAAAAATTTATTCTTCTTAATTTTCAAAAAGGAAGTTTCTGGTATTTTCATACTGCTGATGAAGCAAAGGTTATGGTTTGTTCATTATCTTCTTCTTGATAACTTTATTATTAGGCCTTTACTTAAGCCATTAAAGCAACAGTTAGTAGCTGCAAAGTTGGAGGGTAGTGAGAGTTGAAAAAAGTGTCAGTGAGTGGTAAAAGAGCCTTTCAGTATTTTTATGTTATGTGTGAACTTTTGTTAGGAATTTTAAAGTCTTGATTTGTAATAGCAAATTAGTAAATCTTTATCTATATTTTTCCATTTCTTCCAAATTTGTTGTCAAAGTGAGCCTGTAGCTAATAATGAGTATTTCTGGAAAAAAAATGTAAAACAAACAAACTATATATATATATATATATCCAACCAAGAGCAACAACAGCAAAATCAAGACTGTGGCTACAGGCTGTACTGGAAGAATGGAAAGAGAATATGTATATAAGTTTAGTCAGATTAATCATCCTGGCAAATAACATATGTTGCATCTGAAAAAAATGAAACGAGTACACATAATACCATGTATCAAAAAGTTTGAATTTTTTTCTTATGTTTTATTTATACAAATGCACCAGAATCTCTTTTGTCCTATTTAATGCTTACTGATATCTCTAGATAACTTTCTCAAACAGACAGATAGGTTCTAGGACAGGTTATACTTACTGTAGTCTGTTAAAAAAAAAAAAAGCAAAGAAAAAAAATAGATCCAGTTGCATGTAATTTCATGATGTATGTAGAGCTATTTTAGTTACATTGTGGGTTTAGTTTCAGTTTTTTTGTGACATCCTTAAAATATTGTAATGAGAAATTTTTAGATGTGAAGACTGTATGCAGCCTTAAGAATGAATAGTAAGGTGTCTTTGTTTTTTCTACAGAGTCTTTGTGTTTACCTATTAAGTGTTATTACTTAAAAGTAATAATGTACATTAAAATGATGTGGGTTTTTTACGGTTCTTGAGATATTTCATACACTGTTTTATCATGATGTTCTACTATGAACTTTAACAAATTATATCTGTATTTTCTGTTCAGCACAATATAATTTTATTGAGAAAAATTCCAATAATATATAAAATAGTATTTGTGTAGTGTTTCATAATTCCAGAATAAACAGATATTCTTTTAAAAATGACCTAATATGTTGTCATGTGCCTGATTTAAAACTTCCTAAACTTTTTTTTTTCAATAAGTCAATTTTTTTCTTGTTTTTTCTTCCCCAGTGGTCATACGCATTAGAAAAACCCAACACTGGCAGCATATTTAATATTGCTTGGTCTATTGATGGCACTCAGATTGCTGGAGCCTGTGGAAATGGACATGTTGTTTTTGCACATGTGGTGGAACAACATTGGGAGTGGAAAAATTTTCAAGTAACATTAACTAAAAGAAGGACCATGCAGGTATGATTATGTTCCAAGGTTGATTAAACCTACTTCTTTTTGTATTAGTTAACTGTACAGAATATGGAGTTATCTTCATCATTATATTTAATCAAGCTTATAAAAGTCCAGTCACATTAGAAATATTTTAACTATGACATTAGTTGCTTTTCTCTGACATAGGAACCTTTCACAGATATAGAACCTGAATGCCCCAGGCTCTTCCGTTATATGTTTAGGACAAAGGCAATGAAATTGGAAACCTTGAGGAAATATGTGGATTCAGTGAGGGAAGGAGAGAAGAAGTTGTAACAAATAGGAACATATTGGATTTAACTCCGGGAGCTGACTCCAAGGCAGGCCTAATCTGCCAGTTACTGACAGGGTTAATTGTTTTACTTATTTGTAATTGGATAACTTATTTAACCTGATTTTTAAAAAATTATTTTCTTTTAAGAATTACCTAAGGAGAGTCAAAATGGGAAGATGGTATAGGAAGTGCTTATTGGGAATTAGGAAGTGTATGGGTAAGTCTCTCTACCCATCCTAGGTTCATGACTGAGGTCCCTATAACAAAAGACATATTAACAAGAAAAAAGCATATTAACTGATTCCATGTAAGTTTTACTTGATACCAGAGCCTTCCTGAGGAAATGAAGACCTGAAGAAACAGGTAAACCCATGTGCTTTTATGCTAGGTTTGATGAAGTGTAGTGAGTTGTGGCGATACACAATAGGGCAAAAAAGTTATGATCTAGTGGTAATAAGCTGGGGGAAATTTAGCAAGGCCTATGTGTTTAGATTCTTCTCTGTGTCCCTGTGTCTTCAGAAATAAGAATATAACTTTCCTCTGGGTATAGGGAGGGCACCTCTCTTATGAGAGTCTTGTGACCTGCTTCAGGGAAAGGTCAGAAAATCCTTCCTAGATTTTATGACCTGTGTTGGGAAGAAGAGTAGGGGAAGGTCTGAGTGATCTCCTGCTGCTCTAGTTTTTATCAAATTCCTTTAGCTTATTCAGTATGCCATAGTGCCATATTTTGGAATAGTGTATCCTCAATCCCATCAGAAGAACATTTTGAAGTCAAATATTTTGTAGATTAATACGAGAAGGCTGGAATGTGGCAATGGGAAGTGGAGAGAAATGTTTTACAGGTCACAGGACATCAGTGAGAGGGCACAAGCATCCTCATGGCTCATCTTTATCTCTCCTTCATGGCCTGTAGCCCAGGGCCTTGCACTTAATATATTAATAATTAGTTGAAGAAAGGTACAAGGAGAAGACCAAATTACAATGTGCTGACAAAAATCCTCTGAAAAAGAAGGCTCGACCTTCCTCCTCTTCCTTTTGTCTGTATCAGTTGCCTCTTTCTTCAGTATTCATAATTTATATTATTACTATAAAAATTTAGAAGCCTATATCATGTGATTTCTTGCGCAGGCCTATTCAAATATTCTGTTAGCCCAGGTATCCAGATTTTAAAATTTGGATAATATTGTCACTAGATTCCTAAGAATTAGATATATTGTACTTTTCTTTGTTCTGTTTATTTATTTTAAAATTGTAAAACTTTTTATTTAGAGAATATAAAACACACACAGAGTAGTATAATGAATCCCCATGAACTCAGCCCCAAAAATCATCAAATCATACTTAAGCCTGCCTGGTCCATGTCCTATCTACATTCCCTGTTCCCCAAATTCAGACATTGTATTTCATTTGCAAATATTTTAGTATATATAACTAAAAGATAAGGACTCTGTTTTAACAAAATCACACTACCATTAACATACCATATAAAAATAATTTCTTAACATTATCAAATATCCACAAGGTGTTTAAATGTCCAGTTGTTTCCTACATGCCACAAAACTTTGTTTGAATCAGGATCCATATTACATATTACAATTGGTTGATGTATCTTTTGTTTTTTTTTTTTTTTGAGATGGAGTCTCCCTCTGTTGCCCAGGCTGGAGTGCAATGGCGTGATCTTGGCTCACTGCAACCTCCGCCTCTTGGGTTCAAGCAATTACTCTGCCTCAGCCTCCCGAGTAGCTGGGATTACAGGTGTCTGCCACCACACCCAGCTAATTTTTTGTATTTTTAGTAGAGATGGGGCTTCACTGTGTTGGCCAGACTGGTCTCGAGCTCCTGACCTCAGGTGATTTGCCTGCCTCAGCCTCCCAAAGTGCTAGGATTACAGGTGTGAGCCACTGTGCCCAGCCGATGTATTTTTTAAGTCTCTTTTAGTCTATAGATTACCATAAATTCCCTTTCTATCTCTGTTTCTTGCCCTGAAGTTTTTTTTGTTGAAGAACCAAGTAATTTGTCTGGTAGAGTTTCTCAGTCTGAACTTGGCCGATTGTATCTCCATGGTATGATTTGACACGCCCCTCTATCTTCTGTATTTCCTTAAAGAAGGATTTAGGATCTAAATGATGGTGTAAATATATATTTCTTCTAATTAACCTGGCATCTAAAACATTATAATATTCTATATATGACATAGAATCCATTGTGAGTTCTAATCAACTAATTGGGGTATAATATTATATTTATAGCTAATATAGTATTGCTAAAATAAGTTCTGGCCTTAATTATGGAAGTGCCCCAACATGAGATATATCTAGAAATAGGAGTTCTTCTTTTATAATAAAAAAGAATTATTCTAGCGATTGGAGGATTTTTATATGAAATAAAATGAACTGTGGAAATGCTTAACTGGCTTATCTAATCTAAATGATTTTTGTGTTTAAAATAATATTTATAAATTAATATTTAAAGTTTTAAACTAGAACATTATTTTTATTTTTTAAAAGAGATTTTATTTTCTCCATGATTATAAAACATTTGACTGCATTTTTGCTGAGTTAGGCCTATTCACTGTTTCTTCTTTGAATGATTGTATTTACTCATTCAATTGATATCTATTGAGTGATCCCTACTTGCCAAGGGGGCTAAGCAATGAGGAATACAGCAGTGAATAAGACGGATTTGGTCCTTGTTTTTATGGACTTCCTAGATTAGTACCTTGAAAATGTTTTTTTCATAAATTCAGCTGAAATTGATTTAAAGTGAAAAATGAAGGAAAAAAGGAAATTTATTGATTCATGTAAAATTTGAGATAGAGTGACTTGAGAGACATTACTAGTTCAGAGGCTTAAATAATGCCAAGAGGACTTCATCTCTTTCTCTTCCTCAACTCTCTTTTTCTCTGTAATTGTCTTAGTTTTCAGAAAGATTCTATGTTGTGGTCTTGGTAGTTCCAGGCTGACATTCTACCAACTTCAAGTTCAGCAGAAAGAGTGCTTTTTCCCCAGTAATTCCAGGAGAAATCTCAGCCTTGGATTTTATATGTTGAGCCTGAGTCAAATATGTATTTAGTCAGGGAGAGGCAGAGGAAGATGAGTCAATCCCATCTAGCCAGTTACTGAGAACAGTGGAAGGAATGGTTTCTTAAAATAAATGTATATTTACAAGAAAATATGTCATTTGATTCTGGGCAGACAAAAAAATGATAGATATATACTATAGTCTATTTTTGAGCTGTTTAGCAGCTATACTGTGTTAGTTACTTATTGCTGCATAACAAATAACCCTAAACATAGTGGCTTCAGCAGCAACAGTTGTCATCACTCATTTTCTGTGGGTCAGGAATCCAAGCATGGCTTAGCTGGGTCCCCCATTTCACAGTCTCACAAGGCTCCAAACAAGGTGTTGGCCACGACTTCAGTCTTATCTGAAGGCTCAACTGGGGAAAGATTTGCTTTTAAGCTCACTGACATGATTGTTGCAAAATTCAGTTCATCAGTGTCTTTTGCACTGAGGGCCTCAGTTTTTTCTTGGCTATTGACTGGAGATATCCTTCAGTTCTTTGTGTGTGGCCTCTTAATAGTGAAGCTTGTAACTTGGTGGTTTGCTTTATTAGAGCAAGCAAGAAGGGCCAGAGAGAGTGTAAGCAAAACATAAGTCACAGTTCTTGATTTTTTATTTTTATTTTTTGAGATGGAGTCTTGCACTGTTGCTCAGGCTGTAGTGCAGTGGCACGATCTCAGCTCACTGCAGTCTCCGCCTTCTGGGTTCAAGCAATTCTCCTGCCTCAGCCTCCCAGGTAGCTGAGACTACAGACATGCGCCACCACGCTCAGCTAATTTTTTTGTATTTTTAGTAGGGACGGGGTTTCACCATGCTAGCCTGGATGGTCTCCATCTCCTGACCTCGTGATCTGCCTACCTCAGCCTCTCATAAGTCACAGTTTTTATAACCCGAGCTCAGAAGTGACATCTCATCACTTTTGCCATATTCTATTCACTAGAAGCAAGCTATTAGGTCCAGTCCACACTAAATGGAGAGATTTGCACACGTGTAAATACCAGGAGGCAGGGATCATTGGGAGTCACTTTGCAATGCCTTTATTCATATATGTGAATATATATTCAACCTACTCTTATATATATGATTCAGAAATACACTACTTTATCATGCAGCTATTTAATATATGATTGAAAACAAACCCATCCCCTTTCTAAAAAAAGATAACCTAGACTCTCCGGTTATTGCATCCAGCTCCAATTCTCTGGTTTGGAAAACTATACATAAGTATGTATTTTAATTCTTCTCCCCTCCCCTCCCACTGTCCATATTCCCAGTTTACAATGGCGAAGGGAAAAGAGGGTGGCTGCAATGAAAACAATTTGGAAAAGGAGAGAAAGGAAAACAACACACAGTGATTACCAGTTTATGGCTAAAATCCAGCTGGTGAGTGTGAAAGAAAAATAAAAATCTTGAGACCCCAACCTCACTATCTCAAAGGGAAAGGGTAAGCCTGAGAACTGAGTCATACAAAACTGCCTCCCATTTTGTTCCTAAGTAGAGAGCTGCAAAGATAAAAGAACACATACCTCTGCAGAGGGCTTTCCTCAGAATATGCCCACAAGTAAATTCCCTGTGGGCGCCAAGATCTTTACCCTAAAACAGAGTTCTGTTGAGTTTCACCCTGACAATGTAAATTAACAGCTTATCTTCACGGATGTGGGAAAGACAAGACTAGAAGTTATCCCTCTGCTCACCAGAGACAATGCATATTTAACTGTTTCTTCTACTCTGTGTTTATCTTATTAAAAAAATTCAGATTCACTGCAAGGGTAATACATAGTTGACTATCCCTGTACCTGTTTTCACTTGCAATGTGTAGATTCAGTGAGCTCTAATCGAAGCCTCACAAGAATGTGACCATACTCTCCCTCTTTACTCTTTCTTTCTCCCTTTTCCCCTCCTGCCTACTATCCCCACCCTCTTTAAATATTGAAGCTCTCCAAACCCTTTTTGGAAAAAGCATGGATCACAGATGTTCCTGTGATTTTTGTGTTCTTTTTTCCTGGGTACATCCCCAACCTAGGCAAAATAAACCTATAAATTGATTGAGACTCGCCTCCAGTCATTTTTTTTTGGTTTTACACCAAGAATATTCTGTTAACTCTCTTAGCAATAAAGCAGTTGCTTGGTCAGTTTGTTAACTCTAGTTTGCCTTTCTGGGAAGATATCCCTGGACATTTGGGAGGATTCCCTTTCTGAGGGTTGTACTTTTTAGCAGCTCACTTTTGTTGCAAGGTGGAGTCACAGGATTCCAGTGAGACTAAACAGTCACAATTTTTTTGTTTGCCCGATTTAGAATTTTACAGTTTCTTTAGAGGCTTAGTTGGCTTTTGGTTTATCTGTGTTTCATTAACTCAGAAACCAGAGATCGTGTGGAGTCATGCTTGTTAAATCTGCACCTTGACTGGCTGGTGCTGTTTTCCTACAATAGACTTCTTTGCCCTACTGTCTTTTGTGGGGCACAGTAGCTGGAGTGAAAAAGTTTCTTAATCTGCCTCTTGCCTCTAGGAAGCAGCACAGTGGATAATTCTTTCCAAAAGAGATCGTTGATATATTTGGTAGAAGGAAGTACCTACCTAGGTGGGAAAGTGTGCAGGTACAAAGGGTGAGGCATTTCTGGTGTCTCAGAAATTACCTTTGTTTCTTCCCTACCATTCTAACTTTAGGATGGAGCACAAATTTGGCTTTTAATAGTTGTCAAAGTTCAAAAGTGTCTAATTTACAGGACACTTTTATGTCTTGTAAAAACAAGAGCTAATAATAGAGTAATTTTGAGGATGAAATGAGATAAGGTATATATAACAAAAATAAATGATAGCTATTGCTATTATGATTATAGCTATGTATAGGACTAAATGAGTGTTTTGCAAATGTGCAAACAGAATGTTTAGACTTATGTCAATCTGAGGAGTCTAAATATTGTGATCACATAGAAGAATTAGGTAGTGTGAATATCAGGAGATTAATCCTGGAGCTGCCCTGAATTGAACAGAGTAACAGGTGTATTTTAAAATTCAGCACAGAACATTTCTGATGTGAAATTTGCCATAGTTTTGAAACTGTAACCGCAATTACTAGAGTGTCTTTAGTTTTGTTATTATGGCTAGGATGCTTTATTCTGGTTTGGTTCTAGTGTACCAGATTCACAAAAAGGTGCATTTCCCCCAGGTGAAGCTTTAGACAAATATGGATCTTAAGAAATCTATAATTTTAATAATGTTAGAGGCCTATACAATTGAATTTTTAAATGTTGAATTTTCTTAAACCTGTTTAGGAAAGTTTGCAGGCAGTTTGAGTAGATAGCATGTTGCTATAAAGGCACTAACATATAACTTCCCTTTAAAATTTTTATATCATTCTATTAGCTTTAAACTGTTTCTAGAAAACTATGGTATTTGGATCTTTAAAAAAAAAGTCTCTGGGAGCTCAGACTTCTGGTGAAAATGGTGTTAGTTCATACATAGAAGAAAAAAACATACTTTTGGCTCCAAAAGATTAAAATATATATATATAGATACGTATTTAAAAGATTTATCTGGACTCAAAAACAAGATCTCTGTGGACTAGAAACAGAACAAAAATGCAGTGTGGAATCTCAGACTTACTTCAGATCCAGAAGCAGGCAGGCAAAAGCAGTGAGGAGAGTAGCTCCTGCTGGCTAAGGAAACAAAGTATTAATACTTGAAGTGAGACAAGGGACTAGATCCAGGTTTCTGTTTGAAATCAGAGCCTGGGGGGGCGGTCTATGAGGTAGCTTCCTTCTCTTCATCCTGAAAGGTGACCTAAAAAATCTACAGCCAACTGCTATATGGGGCTTCATATGTGGAGTTGTAGGCCTAGGAAATTTGAAGAGAGGCTCACATGACACCACCTGCAGTGAGCGGCCTGCTCAATTCCAGAGGGCACCATTCACATAGACCCAGAGTTGTGCAGTACACAACCTGCAGTCATATAGCTGTGGCCTTGCAAAGCTCAGCCCTTTCACTGAAAGCATTCTTCTTCTAATTAACAGCAGCTGCATACTGAGAGCAGTGTTTTTCCTCCAGCTTTCTCAAGTAGAAGTGTTTTTCTTTGACGCGCCACATATCACTGGATCTGGATAGATGTCTTCCTTACTCCTTCTTGCTGATTCTAGACCACTATAACCTCCAAGGTTCCCTAAAAAACCCTAGCTCCTTTGAAACTTTTGTCATCAGACTACTCCCCTCTTTGCAGTCATTACTCTTACTCCCTGAAGAGGTGAGCAAAAATATTCATGTCTTTTTCTTTTTCTTTCTTTTTAAAAAAAAATATATTTTATTGTGTTTTAGGTTTTGGGGTACATGTGAAGAACATGCAAGATTTTTGCATAGGTACATACATGGCAATATGGTTTGCTGCCTTCCTCCCCATCACCTTTATCTGGCATTTCTCCCCATGTTATCCCTCCCCAACTCCCCACCCCCCACTGTCCATCCCCTAGTTCCCCCCTACAGACTTCAGTGTGTGATGCTCCCCTCCCTGTGTCCATGTGTTCTCATTGTTCAACACCTGCCTATGAGTGAGAACATACAGTGTTTAATTTTCTGTTCTTGTGTCAGTTTGCTGAGAATGATGGTTTCTAGGTTCATCCATGTCCCTACAAAGGACACAAACCCATCAGTTTTTATGGCTGCATAGTATTCCATGGTGTATATGTGCCACATTTTCCCTGTCCAGTCTACAATCGATGGGCATTTGGGTTGGTTCCAAGTCTTTGCTATTGTAAACAGTGCTGCAATGAACATTCATGTGCATGTGTCCTTATAGTAGAACGATTTATAATCCTTTGGATATATACCCAGTAATGGGATTGCTGGGTTAAATGGAATTTCTATTTCTAGGTCCTTGAGGAATTGCCACACTGTCTTCCACAATGGTTGAACTAATTTACACTCCCACCAACAGTGTAAAAGTGTTCCTATTTCTCCACATCCTCTCCAGCATCTGTTGTCTCCAGATTT
>CAUYQU010019620.1:0-12218 GCA_963574635.1 Cheracebus regulus
AAAAAAAAAAAAAAAAAAGAGAGAGAGTGGCCTTGCGCCTGGAACATCTTCTTGCACAGAGATAAAGAGTCCTCACAGCCTGTACTAGGCATATCTCTTGTTTTGTAACATCTTTCCTTGTTCCGGGTTTCATGTGTACCTCTTTGTTCTTCAGTGCATGGGTCAATGGCCATTGAGTACACCGCCAGCTTTCTATAGTTCTGGTCCTGTGGGGATGGGCTGAGGATCTTCACCTGCAGCGACAGAGTGCTGTATGCAGTTCATGCCCCTGCATCAGCTGGAGGGCAAGCCCTGCTGCCATGGGGACAGACATTCATCACTGAAGCTAACCTTGTCCTGTCTCTTCTCCATATGAGTAAAGTGTTTTCCATCTAGTACCTGTGTGAATCATCTTTTTTGGTGACAGGGACACCTGCAAACCATACAGTAGGTTAACATCCTGGGACCGCTGCTTTGGTGATAGGCAACAGGGGTCATTTGCTCAACAATGACTGTAATGAAACTAGCTGAAAGGAATTCCCACTTTAAAAGCACATAATTGAGGGACTTGACCCAGGTTGGATGTATGATCCAGATTAGGGGATGGCGGGGAAGTAACAATGAAATGACTGAGGTGAGAAAAATATATAAACAAGTGCTAATTAGGAAAATAATGTACAAAGGTCCTATGGCAGGAGTAAACATGATATATTTTAAAAACTGAAGAAAGGCTGGTTTGTCCTCAGAGCATGAAGTAGCATGGGCTGACAGAGACTGGAAAGAGAGAGAGAGAATATAGCTTGCGGGGCCTTCTAGGTCACGCTTAGAATTCACCTGTGTATCCACTAAGAAATGGACAGAAGGGTGTTTTACAGAGAGCTTTGACATAGAGAGATCTGAGTTTTAAAGAGATGGAGCCTGGTGGTTTGGGAAAAAATGGAAGAGAAAGGAAGAAAATGGACACAGAGAGATTTGTGAGACTGTTGCCAAGATCTAGAAGAGAGAGCATGGTAGTGTAGACCGGTGGTTTTCACCAGGGAAATTTTACCCTCTGAGGACATTTGGCAAGGTCTAGAGCCCCCATACCTGGCCTAGATCTTTTTAAACTTTGCTAAGATGATCAGTTTTTTTTTTTTAATCTTGTTTAAAGATACCAAAATTTTAGTTGACAATTTTTGGTAAATAATGAGATTCAGCATCTTTGCCATGTTTGTCAGCCATAGCCAGGGACCCATATTTCTTTTGTAAATTGGCCAGTGCATGTGACTTGTCCATTTTCTATTTCAGATATTTGTATTTTTCTATAGATTTCAGTATATATTATGATTTTAAACTCCTTGCTGTCACATTCATAGGTATTTCCTGAGAACTTTTTTTTTTTAAGTGGGGAGAGTAGTGTCTTTCTATTCTGTTGTTTTTCATTTTCATGGATTCAAATTTGTTGACTTTAGTTCTCTCCCTGCTTTGACCACATGGTAGAAGAAACTATTCTTTCCCAAGGATGATAAAAATGTTCTTCTACATTTTCTTAGGACATTAAATTCCTTTATACATTTAAATTTTTAAGCCACCTAAAATCTATTTTTGTGGATGATGAGTGATTAGAATTCTTTTCCAAATGAGTCTATAGTTTCAGTACCAGTTATTGAATAATATGTTATTTAAATTCTTCTTTATCTTACAATCCTATATCCAATAGTCTGTTATGGCCTATCTTTTTGTTCTTTAGATCTCTCAGTATATTCCTGTGCCCAAGCCAGGCTGTTTTTATTACTGTAGCTTTATAATATGTTTTGATAGCTGGTAAGGCAAATCTGTATCATTTTATAATCAGGAAAACCCACAAAGGGGTGTGTGTGTGTGTGTGTGTGTGTGTGTGTGTGTGTGTGTGTCTTCTTGCATGGAAGGTCGATGAGGAAATGCCTTTGAATGACTAGGTCTACTTTGGGAGCTACAAAGGACTTTGACACAGTGCCTGGAGCAGACAGTTTCCAGAAAAGTTTAGAAAAATAAAAGGAGAATTGGAGACTACAGGGCTCTCAAAGGAGGCTGATGCTCACACTTACAAGGTCTGTAGGCTGATGCAAGCGGAGAGGAAAGTTGGCATGGACTAATCTCTGTTATTTTTAGACGCTAGCACTAACTGTATTTCAAGGCCTGTTAGGCCTGGGAACCTTTTCCCAGCCCCTGGGAAGTCACTAGGGATGCTAAGGTTAGTCGTTCACCCACTGGGGCTGATCTTACTGACCTCGGGTCCAGGTGCACTGCACAGGCTATGTGTACTTACAGCCCCCTGGGTGCAGAGGGACCCTCAGCTCTCAGCCACATGCCTTATGTTTCATTGACCCACAGCTTTCAAAGAAAACAAGTCTTTTAATTCTGCAAGTATTAACTGAATGTCTGACACTCCCAGTGCAGACCCTGTCCCAATCCCCCAGTGGAGTCCACCTCCATCCAACTCTGGGTGATTGCCCATGGTGCGCACACACACACACGGGCATACACAACATAGCTCAGACTTGGGGCCCACCTCTTTGGGCTCAGAGGTCTCAAAGCAGGGGCATTCCTATCTGAAGGACTTCTTGTCTCAGGGGCTTGGACCCCACCTGCACAGGACGGGAAATTAGCGGATCTCTAGGAGATAGCAGGTCATCGCAGCACATAGCCAGGGACCCAGCTCTTCCTTCCAGGCATGCAGGGACCACAAGCAGGGACGGTCCAACAGAGCCTGCTTAGGCCTCTTGCTGGGATCACTGCAAGGGTCCTTGGGGTCACTCAGAGGATCCAGGAGGCTGCCTGCTGCTGTACCCTGAGACAGACTCCTGGGGTGTTTGGGTCACTGCAGCCCACGTGCTGCCTTTTTGTCATCTTTTCTGTCTTGCGTCTTCCAGGCTGTACTTGCCCTGAATGTTGGCCTTATGACACCCACATTAAATGGCCTGGGGCAGAGCATTGCTCAGTAAACAGCAAGAATGTCCCTGGGCATGACCAAGGTGGTTCTGCTAAGTATGAAAGGGAATGTGCTTGCCATACTACATGCCTCGGGCCGGGTGACCTCGGGGCCAGCCTGCCTACTGGCCTCATTCCCAGCATTATAAGTGTTCGACTCCACTCCCCGTTGTGGAGAGACGGAGCACCGGGGACAGCAGGAGGTCAAGCACACCCACCCACAGAGTGCCCAGTTCCTGCCTGGCCTGGTTCCCATTTTCCCCGACCTAGGGTTGCGGTGACCATGGAGGTAACCAGAAGACAGATCAGAAGGTTCTTGGTCTTGACACAGATGCAAGAGGGAGGCAGATAACAGACACCTCCCTTCCCCCTGGCCCACGCAGACTCCCAGGGATCTCAGGACAAGGCCTGGCCCCCTCCTTTCCGACCTCAGGTAGAAGTGAGGGTGGAGGGAACTGAGAGCGGAGGGGAAGAGCTGCCTGGCTTCCCCTGGAGGGGACAGAGGCCCTTGGGGCAGGCAGGGTCGGTGTGTTGGCACGAGGCGCGCGCTCTCTCCCTTCCCCTTCCGTGGAGGGCTGAGTGTGAAGGTGGGAGCCCCCAGAGACGAGGCGGTGAAGAGGCACATGGCCTGGACATGGGCGCGGGGCGGTCCCAGCCGAGGCCGCCCCGCCCACCCGCCCCGCCCCGCCGCGCGCCGCGCCTGGGCCGTCACCTCCTCAGCGCTGGCCCCGGGCCGCCTCTGCGGCAGCGCTCGTCGCCTTCCCCGGACCGGCTGCGCACAGGTAAGGCGCGGGGACCCGGCGCCGGAGCCCCGAGGAAGGAGTCGGGGGGCTGCGAGAGGCCGAGAGTTGGGAGACCAGGAAGCGAAGTCGGATTTCCCCGGAGGGCCGGAGGAAGGGGCTGAGCGCGCGAGCCCCAAACCCTGGTCCCTGTCATGTTGTCCCTGACCTGCCCATGACGGGCGGCCGCGACCGCACCGAGCGCCGCACGGACCCGGGATGCGCTGGGCGCTCAGGTGTCTGCGGCTGTGCGGAGACGCCGTCCGGGGCGCCGGCCCCAGATCCCGGTGGGCGCGGGTGGGGCTGGATCCCAGGGCCCCGGCATCCCTTCGCAGCTGCCAGCCGGCACCTAACGACACCCTTCACGGAGCTTTAAAGGGCGGCTCCAGGCTCGCCATCCACGAACACACAAAACCTTCCTTGCTGACGTTCTGGAGAAAAGCCCCGCCTCAGCCGGTGAATGTTAATAGAAGGGGGGATGTGTTCCGCCTTGGGTGTGTGCACAGGTGCAACAATCTACAGAAAAACACCTTTTAAAATATATATATATTTTCAGTTTGAAGTTTCAGCAAATCCATTTTTCATTTCCTTGCCTTTGGGGAGATGACATGGAATTTAAGCTCCAGCTTTGGGGCTGTCTCTGAAGTTCTGGGGTTGGGGTTGGGCTGACCTTTCCTGGGATGAGGTTTTCATCTGGAGGAAATAAAGTGGGTTTTTGTTTTAACCTGTGCTTGATATTTAAACTTCTGACGTCGGGGGCCGAGGACTTCCTGTCATTCTGTATTCTCTCATCTGCAGATGGGAGACAAGATGTTCACCGTGCTGACCCGCCAACCATGTGAGCAGGCAGGTGAGTGTCTCTAGCACGCAGCAAGCCTCGTTTTGCCAAATCACAAGAGAATCCCAGCTTCCGCCCACGGTTTTTCATCCATGTCCCCTAAAATGATTGTTTAACTTTATTGATTTGAGACGCAGTACTCAGCTGGGTTTCGCCACAGGCATTCCTCAGATAAAAGTAATGCTTTTCACCAAAGCCACACAAAACAAGGACTAACATGCATGTTTCACTTAAATGGTTTTTCCGGTTTTTATAATCCATTAATTTGGCCCTTGTGGTTTCCCTTACCTAGCTGTGTGTAAGGTTTGCTTTAGAATACTGTATTGTTGATTTTGTGATCAATTGTAAAGTACTTGGATCTTTCCTGTATTCCCATCCAAATGTTGCTGGCCACATGCCTACAACACCCCCACCCTTCACCACGGGTCAGTGTCGTGGTTGATACTGCAGGCACAAGTACGGGATTTTCTCACACTCACAGGCATGAGCGTGCGCACGCGCACACACACACACACACACACACACACACACACCTCTTCTAAGCTTGCCTTGCCTGCCTCTAGAGCACTTTTTGGAGTTGCTTCTGTGGAAGCCCAGAAGGCTCCGGCTTCCCCACGCTCAGGTAGGCACCTTGCAATTACGATGTTTGCTCAGCCCTAACGACAGCACAGCTCTAGGCTGCATTTCCTAAATGAATGCGACCTGGTCTCGTCCGTTTTGCTTTGTAATAAGCTTTTCTGCTGGAACAAGGGTTTGCTTAAGGTAATCATAGCTTTTTACTTGAAAACTGCTGAAACACAGAGAAGACAGGAGGCCAGCCACGTAGCTGTGGTCGGGAAACTGCTTACAGATCGCACACTCCTCCCCCATGGACAGACGGTCTTTAGTTAGGCCCCTAAATTCTGTATTCTTATCTTCCAAAAGGGTATGATTTTAGGATAGTAAGGGCAATCTACATGACCTTTTATTTTTGTAAAGGGAAATTTTGCTTGAAGAGCTGTTTTCATTTTTAGGTTTTACCCCAAACACTTTGAAATGTTATCACAGAAACTGTAACATCACTCATGTAGACTAACCTGTTAACATTCCTTCCAAAGGACAAGTTTAACTTGGCAGATTAAATCGCTACCACATTTTGTTAGGGGGAAAAAATTCCTTAAACTTCTATAACTGACACTGACAAATGCATTATTTGAAAGTTGATGCAAAAGTTTGCCTCTGTGGATTAACTGGTTCCTGGCGGGTTTTTGTACTTTTATCTGGAATCACGGAAAAGTAATCTAGGACCTCTTTAGATGCTCTGCAGGTCAACTCCATGGCAAGTGGTTCTCCTTTCCATTGCTATTACCCACAATTCTGTAATTAGTAGCCTTGTGTTTAAGTCATTTTACACACGTGGGGCTAGTTCTGTGGGATGAATTCCCAGAAGTGTGACTGTGAGTCAGATGGCATGCTTATTTGAAGTTTTGATAAATATTGACAAATTGCCTTCCATTGATACTGTACCAGTTTACACTTTCAGTGACAAGGTAGGAGGATTAAGGTGGTAAGTGACCAACTTATACACCAAGAAGTGTCTGTGACTGCAGCTACGCTGCAAAAGAATCAGTTGAGATGGAAAGAGTTAGCTGTTCTGAGCCACAAAGACCCACTGTATGACTACCCTCCTGTAGCAAGTGTGGTGATGTGACTGAATTTGGGGGCTGAATCGAATTCTATCATGGGATCATGGACATGCCCTTTTTTCTTCTGAGAAAATTGTCTTATAGAAATAATGAAGGGGCAAAGCATAGGTTATGATAATCTAGGAATAATGTTCTAGAATGAGACAGGACCTATTGAATTGCTGTTCAATGGAACTTCCTATAATGATGAAAAGGTTTTATGGCTGCACAGTCCAGTATGGGAGGCACTAGCCCACATGTGGTTATTGAAGAGTGGAAATGTGGCTAGTAAGATTGAGAAACTGTGTTTTTATTTTAATTAATTTACATTTAGATAGCCAATTGATTAGGTATATATAAGAATTCGATGAATCTAGTGATCTTTCTATTAGTGTTCATCATATTTCAGCCATTTGGGTGTCATTTATATTTATGTCCCAGTAGTTCTAGTAAGACTATTATTTTTTATTTCAGAGACAAATAATACTCTGTCACCAGGCTGGAGTATAGCAGCACAGCTCACTGCAGCCTTGAGCTCCTGGGCTCAAGGGATCCTCCAACCTCAACTTCCTGAGTAGCTGGGACTACAGATGTGCCCCACATGCTCAGTTGATTTTTTTTTCATTTTTTGTAGAGTTGGGGGTCTCACTATGTTGCTCAGGCTGGCATCTAACACCTGGCCTCAAGCAGCTTCTCACCTCAACCTCCCAAAGCTGGAATTACAGGCATGAGCTACTTTACCCAGCCCAAGATTATTATTTAGTCAATATTTTCATTGAGTATCCTTTTATCTTTTTTTAAAATTAGGTATAACTTCTATTCAGTGAAATAGATAAATCTTAAGTTGTGCCAAGTTGGGTGTTCTTGCCTTCTAAAAGTATGTTTTTAGAATAGTAAGAGCAATTTATAAAAATCTTTTTTTAAAGGGAAATTATACCTAAGACACTGATTTGCTTTTATTTTCAAGTTTTCTCCAAAGGACTTTGAAAAGTTTGTTGAGTTTTGACAAATGCACACATCTATATACTCCACAATCCTATAACGTATAACATGTTGCCATTACCCTAAGAAAGTGCCCACATGTTTCTTACCAGTAAACCCCTGCCCCAACTTCCACCCCCTAGCAATCAGTATTCTGATTTCTGTTAACTGCCTGCTTTAGAAATTCAAATAAATGAAATCATTTCAGTATAGTATAGTACTATTTTTTTTTTCTTTTTGAGACAAGGTCTCATTCTGTCACCCAGGTTGGAGTGTAGTGGTATGATCTCGACTCATTGCAACCTCTGCCTCCTGGATTCAAGCAATTCTCCCACCTCAGCCTCCTGAGTAGCTGGGACTACAGGTGCATGCCACCACACCTGGCTAATATTTGTATTTCTTGGTAGAGACAGGATTTTACCATATTTACCATATTGGCCAGGCTGGTCTTGAACTCCTGACCTCAAATGATCAACCCACCTCAGCCTCCCAAAGTGCTGCTATTACAGGGTTGAGCCATCCTGCCCAGCCTAATTACTTTTTCTTTAGCTGAAATTATTTTTAAATTAAATATTCTATTACCTGGTTTATTTTTTTTTAAATAGATTTTTTGAATCTCCATTAAAACAAATGTTAGCTGGGCACAGTGGCTCATGCCTGTAATCCCAGCACTTTGGGAGACCAAGGCAGGAAGATCACTTGAGGCCAGGAGTTTGAGACCAGCCTGGCCAACAGGCTGAAACCCTGTCTCTACTAAAAATACAAAAATTAGCCGGGCGTGGTGGCAGGCATCTGTAATCTCAGCTACTCGGGAGGCTGAGGCAGGAGAATTGCTTGAACTCGGGAGGTGGAGGCTGCAATGAGCTGAGATCATGGCACAGCACTCTAACCTAGGTGATAGAGTAAGACTCCATCAAAAAAAAAAAAAAGTAAAACAAATATTATTGTAATTCATCTCAGATGTGACCAGTAATATGCATAATATACTTTGGGAAGTAACAGAAAACTAGGCCATGCATACCCTCTCTGCAACATTGTTTTAGTACACAATTTGGGGGAAAGGGCAAATAGGTATTGTTTGTCCTTCCCCCAACACTGGGGAAAAGGGTCAGTTACTTACTACTTCTTCTTAGAAGTGTGTGTCTTGCTAACACCAGAGAAAGTGTTTTACGCATATGGTTATGGGGCCAGTGCATCAATTCTACAAAGAATCCCAGTGCCTGGTTGTTACCTTGCCAAGTGTCTTCTGGGTCTTCTCATTTTAGGCCTCAAGGCCCTCTACCGAACTCCAGCCATCATTGCCTTGGCGGTCTTGCTTGTGAGTATTGTGGTGCTTGTGAGTATCACTGTCATCCAGATCCACAAGCAAGAGGTACTCCCTCCGGGACTGAAGGTAAGTGTGAAGGGACTGGCAGCAAAGGGAAGAACTGGGCAGGAAGGGGAAGAAACCAATTATCCCAAAACCATGAGTTAGAAGAGCAGAAAGTCCTTTCCCCCTAGTCTCTGGCTGGAGCCAGGAGAATGTAGTATAAGACTCAAGGGAGAAGGTCTGGACATCCTGGGTTTGCGATATGTGAGGCTACAAATTGAGGGCAGTGACATCTTCTCCAATGACTGTGTGGTCTTGCTTTGACTTCTGACTCCAAAGCTAAAATTTGTAATCAAGAGTTGCAGATGGCTATCAAAGATTCACCATTTCAGCCAGGTGCAGTTGCTCACACCTGAAATCCCAGCACTTTGGGAGGCTGAGGCAGGTGGATTGCTTGAGCCCAGGAGTTTGAGACTAGCCTGGGCAACATGGCAAAACCCCATCTCTACAAACAAACAAGCAAACAAACAACAAAAAAAAAACCCCAGATTTACCAGTTAGTGCAGGTTCCATTTTGACCAGTTTATCTGTTCCCCCAACCGTACAACCCTGATAATGAGTAAAGACCAAGGCTGAACACAGTGGCTCATGTCTGTAATTCCAGCACTTGGGAGGTCAAGGCAGAAGGACTGCTTGAGCCCAGGAGTTCAAGACCAACCTGGGCAATACAGAGAGACCCCATCTCTACCAAAAAAAAAAAAAAAATTCCCACAAAAAGAAAAACTGAGACAAGACCATGAGACCCAGGCACCTCTTCTGGCCTAGGCTGAGTGAACAAAAAAATCAAGAACTTGAGAAGGTCTCCTTGAGCTCTATTTGTGCTACTATTCTTGAGTCTAGAATGTGTGCTGTGGTCCTTCTAATACTTCCCTCAAAAACTCCCCCAAAAAAGTATTCAGGATCTTGTGCTTAGTCCCAGAGGCCTCCCTTAGCTCTCAACAAGTCCATCCCCAAATGACTGTTAGGCTCAGAATCATAATATATCCCCAGGCTTGGCTCTGAGGGTGCCCTTGGAGATGGGCAGTGATTCCATGAGAGGCTGACAAATGAAAGGTGAAGCGAATTGATGAGTCCTTTAATCATTTTGGGGAGGGATCAGCAAACTTTTTTCATAAACAGCCAAATAGTACATATTTTAGGCTTTGAGGTCCATTTATAGTCTCTGTTTTATAACTCTTCTTTGTTTTTTGATTCATTAAAAATGTACAAACCCTTCTTAGCTGTGCCATGGGGATCAGATAATTCAGCTGTGTTCTTTGAATATCATTTAACTTTTAAGCTTGACCTCACAAGCCTTTTCCGTATCTTCCTGTTGTTAGTGACTGTTCAAAGGCAATATCTGAAATACATAGAAGTTTTTAAAAGAAAAGAAACTGATATTGTTTTGGGCTCTGTGGATGGTTTTGAGCTAACATTCTAAGGCAGCTTTTCTAAAAGATTAGAGTAAAATCTCCTTTAGATAATATAAGAGCATTTGTTTCCTTCATAGAATATTTTATTTAAGAATCTCAGCCCTCATGAATAACATGGATAAAAAAACAAAACAAAAAAAACCTTATGCAATCACCCAATAATGAGAAGAAGGCAAATTACCTGGTTGTTCAAAGATACTAGCTGAGGCCTAAAGAAGCTGTTTTTCAAAGCGCCAGGGACTACCTTCTATAAACTACTGTATATAAAATTGGGACTGCAACTAAGAGTAATATATTTTTTATTTTATTATTATTTTTTTTTTTTCGAGACAGACTCTTACTCTGTCACCCAGGCTGGAGTGCAGGGTGCAATCTCGGCTCACCACAACCTCCGCCTTCCCCATTCAAGCGATTCTACTGCCTCAGCCTCCTGAGAAGCAGGGATCACAGGCACCCACCACCACACCCAGCTAATTTTTTTTGTTGTATTTTTAGTAGAGACATGGTTTCACCATGTTGGCCAGTTTGGTCTCCAACTCCTGACCTCAGGTGATCCACCCTCCTTGGCCTCCCAGAGTGCTGGGATTACAAGCATGAGCCATTGCGCCCGGCCACAACTAAGAGTATCTCTTTACACCTTGTATAGTGCTGTTCAGTTAAGCGAGCACTTTTCCGTAATTATCTCACTTAGTTCTTACATCGGCCATAGAAGGTGAGCAAGGCAAGCACCAAGACTGTCATTTTGAAAGTGAGAAAATACAGGTTTGGTCAGTGAATGGCAGGTCCAGAACTGAAATCTGGTCCCTTCTGTTTCCAAGGCCAGGGCCCTCTTCACTGCCTCTCCCTTCTCCCTGATCCTGAGTTATGAACAGAGATCTCAGGTAGAGGGAAGGGACTGGCCTCAGATAGGAGAACACTTCCTGCTTTTCACAGGAGGGAAGGTAGGAGGATGGATGCAGATGCAGGGAAGTTTGATGAATTAAGGGAGAAGAGTTAAGCCTAGTCCCACCCTTAGACCCTGATAGCTGGGCCACCAGCCCTAGGCTCCTCATTTCAGAAAGACCAGCTCTAGCTGCACTTCGGGCTTATCTCTCTCTATAACACAAAGGACTATGCCTACCCAGAGCCCATGCTTCCCCTTCTAGAACACACTGTGGTGCCCAAGACTTCAGAATCTAGGGTCTTCGTGGACCTCCGGAAGGTGGACATCACCACTGGTCTGAGGAGTGGTCAGGAGGCAGCTGCGTACAGGGAATGTAACAGGGTGTGGCCGTGTGGGCTGCCACACAGGTGCACCGGCTCTCTATTCTGTAGATTTGCAGGGGTGGGAAGAACACAGGTTTGGGAAAGGGACAGGGCAGAAGCCTCTATTCATTAAACTTTGTCTCTAATCCTACAAATGTTAGAAGTGGGCTGGTTAAGGCAGTTGCCAGCTGATGACTTCCACTTGTTCTGGACAGTAACAGGCGAGTCCTCTGTTCATGCTGGAGGGTTTATGGAGGAATCAGATGGAAGACTAGTAAAATGAGTAGAGAAAAATAGATCCTTGGGTAGTCTAGAGGGCACTGTTGAAGGAGAGAACCACATATGTTGAATGCCTCTGTCTTAGGTTGGGTTCTCCAAAGTCAAAGACATAAGTGCAAGTAGATCATCTGGGGATGATGCCAGGATGCACTGGTGGGGGACTAGGGAACTGAGACGAGTCAGGCAGCCCAGAGAGGGTCTGTTAGGCAGCAGGTGAGCACTGCGGCAGCTGGGACTCAGTCCTGCTGGGGACCCTGTGAGCTGGTGCAGAGTTCACCGCAGAGCTGCCCCATATCAAGGGGCATACAGGCCATATGCCTCCCAGATGCCCCACTCAAGGGCATATTCATTCACCAGCTTCCATCAGTCATTAGCTGAGAGGCTGCTCCCTAGATGTTAACTCTCTGGTCCTTCTGGCATATTTTGTGATCAGGTAGACTTGGGCCACTAGAGAAAGCCTTCGGGCAGGTGGAGGATGGATGGTTGTACATCAGCAGGTGGAGGATGGATGGTTGTACATCAGCAGGTGGAGGATGGTTGTAAATCAGGTGGAGGGTGGATGGTTGTACATCAGGCAGGTGGAGGATGGATGGTTGTACGTCAGGCAGGTGGAGGGTGGATGGTTGTACGTCAGGCAGGTGGAGGGTGGATGGTTGTACGTCAGGCAGCTCGATAGAGCATACTTCTACCACACGCACAAGGGCAGTGCAAACTAGTAAAACC
>CAUYQU010019621.1:0-12514 GCA_963574635.1 Cheracebus regulus
CTGTTCTTTATGTATTGAGAGAACTGTTTCTTGTAAGCATCTTCATCTTCTTCCATTAAGTAGCACATGTAATCTGCAACATTCTGGCCCATGATGTGCTTCCGGTGTCCTTCTGCATGAAATTCCTTGCTTTCAGAATCATAACCAGGGAATCGCTTGGTACTATGAGGGATAGACAAGCCTCCATCCACAGCTCCCTTCAGGGCACCAAAAACTTTATTGTCAGTGGTAGTTCTGGCAAGGTCTGCATCCAAATAGCGGGTAAAGGCACCTGGCTGATCATCAATGCTTTCCACATTGTATTCATCACCAGTTACCTCCACTTGGCCTTCATAGATCTTGTCCATGCCAAACCTATTGAGAAGCCTGCAGGCCAGCAGCAGGCCAGTACAATACACTGCAGCATAATTTGTCAGGCCAACCTTCACACCGTATTTTGGCAGTTCATATGCATATGCTGCGCAGACTATCATATCCCCCTCTATACGGGCATAAGCAATCTGACAAATGATATCTCTGTTTGTTATACGAACTATCATCCTGTATTTGGGTGTGTTGTATTTATTTTTATCCTGTATCACCAAGCGTTTCCGAGCATAGTAATCAGTTTTACCCTCTCGCCGTCTTCTAAATTTCACTTAGTATCTCTTAAAGTAGGCCTTATTCTTAACAACTTTAACAAACCCCATCCTGAGAAGCAGAGACCCATGTCCGCGGCTCAACAGAGACCTGCAGGCCCAGCCCACGCAAAACATTTCAAGTAATAATGCTGCCAGAATTATTTCTCATAGGCAAATACTGAAGTTAGTATTGACAAAAACTTGAAGCTGGGTGAAGCCTTGCACAGTATCTAGTCCATCTTATCATATTAATGATGAAGAAACTGAAACCCAGAAAAAAATTATTAATAAGTCTGTTAAAGCAAACTAAATCTGGCCTGAGAAGAACTCCATACTTTTATATTTGAGTCCTTGTGGACGAACTGTAGCCTAGCTTTATAGGCAGACAAGATTGAAAACCCAACTTAGCAGTGTGCGCCTGTAACAATAGCTGCGTCTTGGCCGGTCCCAGCAGCTATAGTTCAACCACTCATAGACTGCTGAGTGTTCACTAGTGTTCAACTAAGGCAAACGCCAACCTGTAAACAATCCAGCTGTTTCTGCACCTCACTTCCGATTGTTGTCAGTTTCCTTTTTTTTAATCTATAAATTTGTTCTGACCACAAGGCATCCCTGGAGTCTCTAAATCTGCTGTGATTCTGGGAGCTGCCCGATTTGCAAATTGTTGCTCAATCAAACTCCTTCAAATTTAATTCAACTGAAGTTTTTCTTTTAACAAGTTCAAAATAATCATTATTTTTTGCCAACCCTTATAATTGATCCCTCTGTCTTTAGTCCTTTTACTTATTTTCTTAATTACTGAAATAAAGAGGCAAAATAAACTCTAGAGGCAGAAATAATCTCAGAATCATAAATAAAACCATTTCTCTATATCATTAAAGAGTATTTAGTACAAGCCAGCTGTGGTGGTTCGTGCCTGTAATCCCAGCACTTTGGGAGGCCACGGCAGGAGGATCCCTTGAGCTAGGAGTTCAAGATCAGCCTGAGCAAAAAAGGAGACTCCATCTCTACAAAAATATATAAATAAATAAAATTAACCAGGCATGGTGGCATATGCCTGTAGTCCCAGCTACCTAAGAGGCTGAGGGAGGAGGATAGTTTGAGCCTGGGAGGTTAAGGCTGCTGTGAACCGTCATCATATCACGGCACTCCAGCCTGGGTGACACAGTGAGACCTTGTTTTGAAAAAATTAAAAAGTGTTTAATATAAAATCATTTCCACATATAAGGTTTTATCTCTGCCTGGCACATAATAGGGTCTCGATATTATTTGAATGAGTAAATCCTTCCAGGCTAAAGAGAAAAACAAACAGAGCCAAATCTACCCAGCATATGGATTCGCTATAGAAAGTACTTCTCTCCACCTGCCCCAGTCAACTCTCCTTCTTCAAGTCTCAGTCTAAAAGCCACGTCCAGGCCAGACACGGTGGCTCACGCCTGTAATCATAGCACTTTGGGAGGCTGAGGCAGGCGGATCACCTGAGGTCAGGAGTTCAAAATCAGCCTGCCCAACATGGCAAAACTTCGTCTCTACTAAAAATACAGAAATTAGCTGGGTGTGGTGGTGGGCGCTTGTAATCCCAGCTACCTGGAGGCTGAGGCAAGAGAATCCCTTGAACCAGGAGGCAGAGGTTGCAGTAAGCCAAGATCGCACCACTGCACTCCAGCTTGGGTGACAGAGCGAGACTCCATTTCAAAATAAATAAACAAATAAATAAAAGCCACATCCCAGCCAGGCATTGTGGCTCATGCCTGAGATCCCAGCACTTTGAGAGGGCAAGGTGGACAGATGGCTTGAGCTCAGGAGTTCGAGACTAGCCTGGGCAACATGGCAAAAATCCCATCTCTAAAAAAAGATACAAAAATGTGCCAGGCATGGTGGTACGCATGGCACAGTAGTCCCAGCTACTCAGGAAGCTGAGGTGGGAGGTTTACTTGAGCCTGAAAGGTTGAGGTTGCAGTGAGTCATAATCATGCTACTGTACTTCAGCCTGGAGCAAGACCCTGTCTCTAAATAAATAAATAATAATAAATAAACATCATGTCCATAAGGAAGCCTTTGCCTCTCTCCAATCCCTGATCCCAAAATTAAAGTAATTGTAGTTATACTAATTCCTTACAGCATGGGTCACAATTTCATTTGTAATTATGTTTGTGTGTATATATTTGTTTAATGTGTCTCTTTCCCATTAAACCGAAAATTTCTTAAGCTCAAGGATCCTGTCTGTCTTCACTATTTGTTTCTTTAATACCTAGCACCGGCATTGCCCCATAGTAGGCTATCAGTATGCATTTATTGAATTTGTGAATAAATACGTGAATGAACAAATATACAAGCAAACAACCTTGTCGCAAAATTACATTTGGCAGGTAGGCATGGTGGCTCATGCCTGTAATCCCAGTGCTTTGTGAGGCTAAGATGAGAGGACTGGGGCCAGGAGTTCAAGACCAGCCTGGGCAACATAGTGAGACCCACCCCCCCATCTCTACAAGAAATTAAAAAATTAGCTGGGCATGGTGGCATGTACTTGTAGTCCTTGGATAAAGCTACTTGGGAGGTTGAGATGGGAGGATTGCTGGAGCCCAGAAGTTTGAGGCTGCAGTGCACTCCATTGCACTCCAGCCTAGGAGACAGAGTGAAAACCCATCTATTAAAAAAAAAAAAATCACATTTGTTTAGGACTACAGCACGATAATATATAAGTTGTCTTTCCTTGAGGTGTTTAAAATTAAATAGAAAAAGAAATAAAGAAATTGATCATGACAGACTAAAGCCAGCAAGGAAATAAAATGGTTCTAAGGTAAGATATTCAGGAAAAAAAATATCTCTGGCAGGGCATTAAAAATATACCTGAGATGGCCAGATGTGGTGGCTCACATCTGTAATTCCAGCACTTTGGGAGGCCAAGGTGGGTAGATCACTTGAGGTACGGAGTTCGAGACTAGCCTGGGCAACATGGTGAAACATCGCCTCTATTAAAAATACAAAAATTAGCAAGGCCTGGTGCTGGACACCTGTGATCCCAGCTATTCAGAAGGCTGAGGCAGGAGAATCGCTTGAACCCAGGAGGCAGAGGTTGCAGTGAGCCAAGATCATATCACTGCACTCCAGCCTAGGCAACAGAGCAAGATTCCCCTGTCTCAAAAAAATAAAAAAGAAAAATAGCTATACATATATATAGACGTCAGGAGTTCGAGACCAGCCTGGCCAACACTGCAAAATCCCATCTCTACTAAAAATACTATATATATATTATTTTTATATTTACTATATATAAAATGTACATACTATATATAAAGTGTACATATATATATAATCTGCATTTCCATCAATAAACAGGAGTGGATACCTTTTGAACAAGCACAACTATGTGGAGATAGCCATATCTTGCACATGAACATCACTGAATGAATGACAGGACAGTCTTATGTGCACTTTTCATCATTCTTCTGTGTTGGCAACTGTTCTCTAGCGATCAAGGAGGGGTCGAGGACAGTCTTACTACAATTCAAAAATGAGATTTAAGGGCTCACTGTAGTGGCTCACACCTGTAATCCCAGCAGTTTGGGAGGCTGAGGCAAGCAGATTATTTGAGGTCAGGAATTCAAGACCAGCCTGGCCAACGTGGTGAAACCCTCTCTATACTAAAAGTACAAAAACTGGCCGAGCGTGGTGGCACACGCCTGTAATCCCACCTACTTGGGAGGCTGAGGCACAAGAATCACTTGAACCCAGGAGGCAAAAGTTGCAGCGTTGGTCTGCTGCATTCCAGCCTGGACAACAGAGCAAGACTGTATCTTAAATAAATAAATAAGAGATTTAAGACTTAAGGCAAACTATTGTTGGAAAACCTTCACAGGTACTTGATTGTTGGTAATCATTTTTGGATGACCAACAAAAATGAATTCAAGTTCATGGCTGTGTCTATCATAATAAGTGAGGCAAGATGTTAGAACTCACTTTCCGAAATGAAGTCAAAAGCTTCTAAAAATCAAAAGGAAGTGTAAACCAAAAATTAAAGGCTATAAGAGTGAACAAAGAATAAAATGGCTATACTTTCATGAATTACAAAAATAAACCAAAGGAAGTGGCATACAATGGTTTGTATACATTATTTAACACAAACCTTGCAACTGGAAGAATCCAGTTCCAGAGAGGAAACACACACCATGTGAAGATTTTATCGTCAAAGCCCAAAACAAGGTTTCTGAATACAAGGATCAAAGAGAGAATCCCAAAAGAAAGAAGGTTTTGGAGACTCTTTATGTAATCAAAATGAGTATATCAGGGAAGACATTTAAAAAAAAAAAAGATGACAGTGATAACCTACTGAGGAATATGATACAATGAGAAAAGTTTGACTCTCAATGCTCAAGGTACTTGTTATAGTGGAACTGAGAAAGAGAGAGAAAGAGAGAGAAAAGAAAGAGAGACAAGGAGAAAAGGAAAGAAGGAAGGAAAGAAAGAAAGAAGAGAAAGAAAGAAAGAAAGAAAGAAAGAAGAAAGGAAAGAAAGAAAGAAAGAAAGAAAGAAAGAAAGAAAGAAAGAAAGAAAGAAAGAAAGAAAAGAAAGAAGGAAAGAAAGAAAAGAGTAGCTACATACCAGCTAAAAATCAGAAAGAAAGAGATGGCAACTAGGCAACACAAATCAGAATGTAGTAAATCATCACTGTGGCTATGCTCTGGTTTCTCTATTTCTAGAACCTGTAGATTAAATTTTACTAAAGCCTCTTGGATAAAGATGTTGACTTATAAACAATACATTTTCTATTTTCCTGATAGCTGGGAGTTTATTTGTGTGCTCTTTCAAATGCTTTGTAAGACGTCAGGGATTTACTGCCACACTATAGGTAGCAAAAAAAGAGAATCTTAAAAAGGCAATTTACTGTTTTCTTAAAGATTCAAATTTAGAAGCGCCATGCCTAACACTTTAATTAAGACAACAGGATTGTATTCAGAATAAACCAATGATTTCATTGGGAGAAATTGAGAATATGAAATACTAAGGCTAGAACAATAGTGGTTTAGAACAGTGCTTCTCAAACAATCTGTGAGAAGGAATGATTTTTGTTTTATTTTTCCTAATCTGTTGCAGACTGACACTTTCAGTAGATACAATGAAAATAGATTACTATACTAGAAAAATCAAATTAAAGAATAAAGCAGGCTGGGCACAGTGGCTCACGCCTGTAATCCCAGCACTTTGGGAGGCCAAGGCAGGAGGATCACCTGAGGTCAGCAGTTCAAGATCAGCCTGGCCAACACAGCAAAACCCCATCTCTACTAAAAATACAAAAACTTAGCCAGGCATGATGGTGGGCACCTGCAATCCCAGCTACTCAGGAGGCAGGAGAATCACTTGAAGCTGGGAGGTGGAAGTTGCAGTAAGCTGAGATCGCACCATTGCACTCCAGCCTGGGTGACAGAGAAAGACTCTGTCTCAAAAACAAAAGCAAAGCATACTAATCACGAGAAAAATACCACACAAATCTCAATTGAAGGACATTCCACAAAATATTTGACCAGTCCTCCTCGAAACTGTCAGGACCATCAGAAACAAAGACAGTCTGAAAAACTGTCAGAGCCAAGAGTGGCCTAAGGAAACATGACAACTAAATGTAACATAGTGTCCTGGATGGGATTCTGGACAGAAACATGACATTAGATAAAAACTAAGGAAATATGAATAAAGCATGGACTTCATTAATAATAATGTGTCAATATTGGTTCATTATGTGTAATAAATGTGCCACACTGAAGTCAGATGTTAACAATAAGGGAAACTGTCCAGGTGTCTGCTGAAGGTGACCATAAAAAAAAAAAAGGAAAACTGGCTGTGGGGTGTTTGGAAACCCTCTGTACTACTTCATTATTTTTCTGTAAGTCTTAAAGTGTTCTAAAATTAAAAGTTTATTTAAAATTAGTAAAAATAGGCTGGCACGGTGGCTCACATCCATAATCCCAACAGTTTGGGAGGTGGAGATGGGTGGATCACCTGAGGTCAGGAGTTCAAAACCACCTTGGCCAACATGGTAAAACCCCATCTCTACTAAAAATGCAAAAATTAGACGGGTGCAGTAGCACACACCTGTATAGCTACTCAGGAGGCTGAGGCAGAAGAATCGCTTGAAGCTGGGAGGCGGAAGTTGCAGTGAGCCAAGATTGCACCACTGCACTCCAGCCTGGGCAACAGAGGCAGACTCTATCTCTAAATAAAGAAAGAAAGAAATATATAAATACTAAGTACAAATTCCCCAATTTTTAATAATTATATTCAACAGATGTACAATTACTGTCACATCTCCAAATGCTACAAAAAGTTTCTAAATTCTTCCTCTCAATTTCTGTGCTTGTCTCATTATGGACTGGTAAGGAACAGTTTAGACTGACACTAGCTCACAAACCACACTATTGAGTATCTCTGGTCTAGACCAGTACTTCCCAAAATGCCATATAAACTTTTCTTTGGGTACACAGCCAATGAGAAAAAGTGGGCCAATGAATTGAATTTTTCACAAGGCAAATTAATTTGGTGTAAAGGATCATCCTATATTCTGAGAGTATCCCCTTTCCACATATTTAGGGTTATTTGTGTGTATGTGTGAATGTGTATGAAACAATGAAGAGAGTGCATGATGGTAGTTTTTGTTTGGATGTGTTTGCCTACAAGTCATTGGAGAGAGGCTTAAACAATAAATATACTTATTATTTCACCAAGAAGTCTGCACTTAGAGGGCTTCCAAGGTTGAGAAATTTAGGCACTCAGTGTCTCTAATGAGTTTCTTTTCCTCTTTGCCCTGTGCAATCCTCCACATATTGGCTTGTCTTCTTAACCTGACTTTCCTCATGGTCCCAAGATGGCTGCCACAGTTCCAGTTGTCACATAAATACAATACCCAAAAACAGAAAGTCTGCCAGAGACCAATTTACCATGAAACTAAAGAAGCTTAAGCTTTAGAATCCTTCACTTACACAGGCTCCTTCCAAGACCCTAGCCTGAGGGAAAAAGGGAGATCATACCAATACATTCATCTGGTCGTATATTTCTGTAAACTGTGAAAAAGCAGGACAATTGTAAACAATTTTTCTAAAAAGGGCTCCACAATTGTACAGGAAGTCATCAATAGGTTCTTGGAAACTGACTTGAAGCAAAATGATGTATAACATAGGCTAACTGATATTTCTGGCACAAAAGCATCACCACAGGCCAGGCGTGGTGGGTCACATCTGTAATCCTAACTTTAGGAGGCTGAGGTGGGCAGATCACCTGAGGTCAGGAGTTTGAGAACAGCCTGGTCAACATGGTCAAATCCCATCTCTACTACAAATACAAAAATTAGCCGGGCATGGTGGCGCTCACCTATAATCCCAGCTACTCGGGAGGCTAAGGCATAAGAATCACTTGAACCCAGAAGGCCGAGGTTGCAGTGAGCTGATACTGCACCACCGAACTCTAGCCTAGGTGACAGAGCAAGACTCTGTCTCAAAAAAAAAAAAAACTAACAACAACAACAAAAAACAAACACACCAAACTTCTAAATAAAGACCCAAAACACTTCTAATGTTAGACATTGGAATAAATGTGAGCTACATATACATTTAAGAAAAATTAATAAAAACAAGTAAGATCATTATTTACCCAAATATTCCAGTTCAGAGTCACAGGTAAGTCAGCTGAGTGGTTTTCTGTTAGTCTATTTCAGAGGAAAAAGTGATGAAACTTTTGTTCACATATATACCTAGAATACTGAACAAGTTGGACCCATGAGTTATAATCATAGAGCAATTTAATTTTGCCTTTTACTATCTCTTCAGATTCATTAGATGGAGCAAGTTCTTCTGCCTCCGAATGAAACCCAGGCAATCTTACGACTTTTGTGATTACTTTCAGGAACTAAAAATCTATACCATGACTTGAAGTACTCCAACAGCCTTTAGTCAGAAGTAGAATGCCTGGGCTCATACACTCGCTGTTTGTCCTCCTTGTTAACCATGTCGGACCCCTTAGGCAAGGAGGGAAGTGGGTGGGAGGAAGAGACAAGGAAGACAGGAAACGTCCCCCTGATTGACCTAGGATGCCTTGAAAACTTTGGTCTTGGCAGATGTTTAAGGCTAACTCTCATTTGTGGGTAACTTTCACGGTTTCTTCAGAGACTTCCCAATCAGAGATCTTTTGCTTGCAGCTTCTTTGACCTGGTCCCTTATTCCTTCTGTGGCCCTTATTCCTTCTGTGGCCTTCCTGGAAACCTGGTGATAACCAACTTCAGAGTTGCTCAGCTAGGTCCTGATCACCACTCCAGGAAGCCTTGTCATACAGTATCAGGGATAGGTACCCACACCTTCCTCTCCCTCTCTCTCTCACACACAACACACAACACACACACACACACACACACACACACACACACACACACACACACACACACACACACACACACACACACAGCCCTGGGAAACATTTAGGCTTCCTTGGTCCCAGTAAACTTTTATCTGCATGTCACCAGCTAGCCAGCGCCTCTTTCATCCTTTACATTTCTGAACAGAGCTTATTTCGCCAGCCTTGAGTGAGGTGCACCCATGCACCAGCTCAACTCTTTGGAGGGAATCCAAGGAGTGGGGGAATCCACGCTACAGCTCTCTCCAACTCATCCTTTCATGACCTGTCTATATTCTTGGTGTGGGTGAAGGATTTAAAACCTATCTGACCCTGTGCTGTCCTCTACTATTTAAATTTACATTATTCAAGAGTAAATAAAATTAAAAATTCAGCCACATTACCCATATTTCAAGTGTTCAATAGCCACCTGTGCCTAGTGGCTACTGTATTGGACAGTGCAGATATAGAACATTCACAGCACTGCAGAAAGTCCTATTGATTCTTGAACACCTACTTTAAACTTTCTACATGATGGTCTCAGAATTTTTGGCATCTGAAACTTATCATATTTTAAAGCTTCAAGCAAAACCTAATAAACTGTTAAACATTTTAAAATGTGACCAGTATTCATGTAATTAAATATGATGTTCCCATGAATCCCATTTCATGTATAACAATCATTACCTCCTTGAAGCTGTAAAGATGTTATGAGGACTACTTCAATCAGTTTGATTTAGCTTACATTCAATTAATGTGATATTTCAGAGAGTATGTTTCATCTCAGAGGGTATGTCTTCATACCATTTAAATGGTATTTATATGTATTGAGTACATGTATTTTGAAACTATTCTATCTTATGTCCAAATCACAAAAGTGAAGGGGTAGCTTAAAAGGTGTTCATTGAAGTGTAAATGTAGTAATGAAAGCAGCAATAGACACACCGTAATTGACAACAACACAAACATAAAAAATGAACACAAATCTAAAACAAATGTAGAATGTGAGTCTATTCATGTTGAGACAAGTAAATCTGTGGGTATTCTGATTTCCCACAAACAACCAAAGATGAAAAGAACAAAGAGGAACTACAGTGAATCTTTGAAATGGAATGTTATTCATGTATCCACCTATTCTCTAGTTTCCAGTGTGCCGTCTGCTTCAAATGTTGTCAAATAGTAGTATGGTGCCACTGAATCTTTTGTGTAATATTTATTTATTTTTTTTTTAAAGACGGGGTTTCACCATGTTGGTCAGGCTGGTCTTGAACTCCGACCTCAGGTGATCCGCCCACCTTGGCCTCCAAAGTGCTTGGATTACAGGCGTGAGCCACCGCGCCTGGCTGTGTAATATTTAAACACTGCATAGTGACCACTGGTGTGAACCAATCATCTGTTCTATTCCAAAACAAACAAAAAATAACGTTCTCCAATATGAAAGAAATAACATTCGCTAGTCTGAAATAATGATTATCACTTACACTTATGAGTCTTATTAAAAGCAGGTATATGTCAGGCTAGGTGCTGTGGCTCACACCTGTAATCCCAGCACCTTGGGAGCCTGAGGCGGGCAGATCACAAGGACAGGAGTTCGAGACAATCCTGGCCAATGTGGTGAAACCCCGTCTCTACTAAAAATACAAAAATTAGCCATGTGGTAGTGCGTGCCTGTAATCCCAGCTACTCGGGAGGCTGAGGCAGGAGAATCACTTGAATCTGGGAGGTGGAGGTTGCAGTGAGCTGAGATCGTGTCATTGCACTCCAGCCTGGGCAACAGAGTGAGACTCTGTCTCAAAAAAAAAAAAAAAAAAAAGTAGGTATATGTCATGGTATTGCTGAACAATAGTTGCAAAGGAAATGCAAATAATATTCAGAGATAAGACAGGAAACGCTATTGGCAAAATTTTGTTTTAGAAGATAATAATAACAGCATACAAGGTGGAAGAGCAGTTATTATCCATGGTACACACTAGTACTTTACTGAAGGAGGAAAATCACTGATAAGTACAAAGGCATAAATCAGTTCTTAGTGTATTGTGATACAATTTGCGAGTGAGAAGTGCTAGATGACTTTGTTCTCCTTATGCCAGAAAATCCATGCTAATCATTTGCTTGGTTGCCCAAAGTTCTGTAAGTCATAACAGTAACAGGAAGAAATATGCTGAGATCAACACTAACAAAGCACCAAATAGGTGTGTTACAAGAATGGTACTCAAACAAGAGGCCGCAACTGAATGTCAACACACACTATACTACATTCAAAGAAAACGGTAGGCAGTCAACAGTTCAATGTTAAAGGAAATTTTGGAAATTATGACTATGGTCAAGTTTCACTACAGATTTTTTACATTAAACTACTTTTAGAACAGATCCAATTTATAGAAAAATTGTGACAAGTAGTACAGACAGTTCTCATATTTCCTGGCAGAGTTCTCATTTCCCCTGTTATTAAGATCTTACATTAGTGTGGTACATCTCTTACAATTAATGAACTAATATTGATACATTATTATTAATAAAGTCCATACTTTATTCAGATTTCCTTAGTTTTATCTAATGTCCTTTTTCTATTCCAAGATCTCATCCTGGAATGACTATTTAATTCATAACTGTTTAATAGTCATGTCTCCTTAGGCTCCTCGTGGCTGTGACAATTTCACAGACCTTCCTTGTTGCTGGTAGCCTTGACAGTTTTGAAGTAGACGGGTAGGATATTGTGTAGGTTATCTCTTAATTGGGATTTGTCTGATGTTTTTCTCATGATTCGACTGGGGTTCTGGGTTCTGGGGAGGAAGACCACAGAGGTGAAGTGGTCTTCCATATCAGGGGTACATACTACCATCATGACTTACCACTGTTGATGAATCAGTGTAGATTCATGATATTTATTTTATCCTTTGACTTAAAATTCAATGCTTCTTTATTTTGTTGCTAAAATCATTCCATCTTTGGCCATTGGGAGTGCTTTCAGTTGACTCCTTTTTTTTTTTTTTTTTTTTTTTTTTTAAAGATGGGGTTTCACCATGATGTCTAGGCTGGTCTTGAACTCCTGACCTCAGGTGATCCACCCATCTCGGCCTCCCAAAGTGCTAGGATTACAGGTGTGAGCCAACACGCCTAGCTCTCCTTTTTTTTTTTTTTTTTTTTTGAGACAGAGTCTCCTTCTGTTGCCAGACTGGAGTGCAGTAGCATGATCTCGGCTCACTGCAACCTCTGCCTCCCGGGTTCAAGCAATTCTCCTGGCTCAGCCTCCCAAGTAGCTGGGACTACAGGCACGCACCGCCATGCCCAGCTAATTTTTGTATTTTTAGTACAGAAGGGGTTTCACCATGTTGGCCAGGATGGTCACCATCTCTTGACCTCGTGATCCACCTGCCTCGGCCTCCCAAAGCGCTGGGATTACAGGCGTGAGCCACTGCGCCTGACCTCAGTTGACTTCTATATGTTTTTTTGGAATTTTTGAGACGGAGTCTTGCACTATCACCCGGGCTGGAGTGCAGTGGTGCAATCTTGGCTCACTG
>CAUYQU010019624.1:0-18939 GCA_963574635.1 Cheracebus regulus
AGAGACTCCTGCTGCCCCCAGGCTGACCCCCCCCCCCCTCCGCCGCCCCCCCCCTCCTCCTCCCCCCCCCATCAGACCCCCCCGCCAGACAGCCCCTCAGCCCCCTCAGACCCTCAGCCCCTCAGCCCCTCAGCCCCCTCAGCCCCTCAGCCCTCAGCCCTCAGCCCTGAGCCCCTCTTTTCCATCAGTTGGTGTCCCCTGTGCCCCCACAGCTTGCTCTTCTCCTTCTTATGGGGTAACCTAAATTCAGACAGCATCCTGGCTTGGTTTGCAACTTTGTTGTTGGGGCAGGTTTGCTTCTTTCACCAGGGCCTTTGGGTGGCATATGACAGTTTGGGACTGTCCAGTCTCTGTACCTTCCGAGGCCTCCCCTGTTGAATGGCCAGGCACCTGCAGGTGCAGGGGCTCAGGGTCACCTCCGGCCTGCAGGTCTACGTCTGGCTGCTCCTGCCCTGGGGAGGGCAGCTGTCTCCTAGCCCAACCGGAAAGCCCCCGGAAGCCACCACGCAGCCAACTCCCCAGTCTGTCCCTGGCTTAGGTGGCTTCAGGACTGCTCCAAGCACTTCCCTCATAGGGCAATCAGATGTGACGGGTCCCTTTCAATCACACAATCCTACACAGTCCTAGACGTTAAGTGGGTCCTCTGCCCTCTGCAGCTCAGAGATCCCGGCAGCATCTGCCCACTTCCTGTCCACATTCTCCTCCCTAGTGCACTGGGAGTGGGAGGAGAGCCCAAATCACCTTTGTCAAAGCTCCCCCAGATCTTTAGGAAGCCCCACTGCCAGGCAGAGTGGAGGGCCTTAGTGACGAGTGATAACTTTAGGGAAGTCCAGAGTGGGAGACACATCTGGGTTCCAGCTTGCTGGGGACCACTCCCTGCTTGTGCCCACAGCCTCGAGGAGAAAAGGTCATAACTGACAGGTGGTTCCTGGGGTCCTAAGATCCAGCCCAAGGGATGGGACGACTTGCTAGGAAGGGGAAGGTGACAGAAGGGGACAGAAGGTGACAGAAGGGGAAGGTGATTCGTTCACACGAATCACACACCACTTTGACAAACCCGTACGTAGCATTCACCACAGTGAACAGGAAACCTCACAAAGCACGGTAGTTCTAGCACTTTGCAAATAACCCCCACCCGATACCTTTGAGGTGAGAGTTACCATTATTGCCTAGTTACTGGTGAGAAAACAGGTTCCATGACTTGCCTGGGGCACTGGGGGGGATGATATCAGGACTTGTGGCTGCAGGTGCAGGCACACGCGCTCCATGTCACGCCAACACACTTACTTTGCAGATGGGGAGTGGTGCCTGCGCACTGGGATGACGTCATTGGCTTGTGTTGGACAGCTCCTAGATAAGAGTCCAGCCCTACCACTTATTCCAGTCTATCCACATCTCCCACCAACAGAGCGAGTTTACTAGAACCAACCCCTCAAATTGGTATGAGGACTACATGACATGGCATGTGATGTCATGCACAGGCAATCCTTATTCTGGGATGTGGGAAGAGGAGATCTCATACATAGGCTTGGAAGGTGGCTTCCCTCACTGCAGTGTCCAGTCCCCCAGCAGGTCTGGGAATAGGAATGACTATCTCCGTTTTGCAGGTGAGGAAACGGAACCATAAAGGTAATCTTTTTTCTTTTTCTTCTCTTTTTTTTTTTTGAGACGGAGTCTCGCTCTGTCACCTAGGCTGGAGTGCAGTGGCCCCATCTCAGCTCACTGTAACTTCCGCCTCCCGGGTTCAAGTGATTGTCCTGCCTCAGCCTCCTGAGTAGCTGGGATTACACGCGCGTACCACCACACCTGGCTAATTTTTGTATTTTTAGTAGAGATGGGGTTTCACCATGTTGAAAGGTGTCAAACTTCTGACCTCGTGATCTGCCTGCCTCGGTCTCCCACAGTGCTGGGATTACAGGCATGAGCCACCGTGCCCGGCTCTTTTTTTGCATTTAAAGCTAAATTGATCTCCCCTCAAAAAATGAAACCGCAGGAGTGTACGTGAGGTTAATAAATTAAATAATTAAACTTAATTATTTTAATTATCCTCACGTACACTCCTGCTGCTTCTTTATTGAAGTGTAATTTGCACACCATAAAGCTCACCATTTGAAAATATGCAATTTGGTAATCTTTGGTATATTCATAAGGTTGTGCAACCAACCAACACCATTATCTAATTTTAGAACATTTTCATCACCCCAAAACTAAACCGATACCCATCACCCGTTATTCTTCATTGCCAGATAGTAATTTCCTACCCCTACCCTCAGCCCTTGGAAACCACTAATCTACTTTCTGTTTCTTCAGCTATGCCTATTTGGGATATTTAGTATAAATGGGATCATACAATATATGGCCTCATCTGTCTGGCTTCTTTCACTGAGCATAATGTCTTCAAGGCTCAACCATATTGTAGCATCTGTCAGTACTTCACTCTTCTATGAACAAATAATATTTCACTGTGTGGAGACACCACATTTTGCTTATTCATTCATCAGGTGATCGACATTTGGGTTGGCTGTTATGAACAGTGGTGCTAGGAACATTCATATATAAGTTTTTGTGTGGACATGTGTTTCCAATTCTCTTAGTATGCATCTAGGAGTGGAATCTCTCGGTCAAATGGTAATTCTTTTTTGTTGTTGTTTTTGTTTTTGTTTGTTTTTGTTTTGAGATGGAATTTGCTCTTGTTGCCCAGGTTGGAGTACAATGGCGCCATCTTGGCTCCCCGCAATCTCCACCTCCCAGGTTCAGTCAATTCTCCTGCCTCAGCCTCTTGAGTTGCTGGGATTACAGGCATGTGCCATCACGCCCAGCTAATTTTGTATTTTTAGTAGAGATGGGATTTCACCATGTTGGTCAGGCTTGTTGCAAACTCCCTACTTCAGGTGATCCATCTGCCTTGGCCTCCCAAAGTGCTGGGATTACAGGCGTGAGCCACTGTGCCTGGCCATCAAATGGTAATTCCATGTTTAACTTTCTGGGGAACCATGAGATGGTTTTTCAAAGTGGCTGTACCATTCCACATTCCCACAACGAATATATAGGGTTCCAACTTCTCCACATCTATGCCAATATGTTATTTTCTGAGGTTTTGGTGGGTTTTTTTTCCAAGACGGAGTTTTGCTCTGTCACCCAGGCTGCAGTGCAATGACACAGTCTCAGCTCACTGCAACCTCCACCTCCTGGGTTCAAGCGATTCTTCTGCCTCAGCCTCCCAAGAACCTGGCATTACAGGCTTCTGCCACCGTGTCCAGCTAATTTTTGTATTTTTAGTAGAGACAGGGTTTCACAACGTTGGCCAAGCTGGTCTTGAACTCCTGATCTCAAGTGATCCGCCCGCCTCGGCCTCTCAAAGTGTGTTTTTTTTTTTTTTTAAATAACCATTCTAAAGGATATGAAGTCTTACCTAATTGCAGTTTTGATGTGCATTTTCCTAATAATAAATTATGTTGGACAACTTTTATGTTCTTATTGGCCATTCATATATCTTCTTTAGAGGAATGTTTATTCAAAATTCTTTGCCCCCACCCCACTCTTTCTTTACTTTGCTTTTTTGTTTGTTCTTTGAGACGGAATCTTACTCTGTCGCCCAGGATGGAGTGCAGTGGTGCAATCTAGGCTCACTGAAACCCGTAATCTGTATCTCCCTGCAACCTCCGCCTTCCAGGTTCAAGCAATTCTCATGCCTCGCCTCCTGAGTAGCTGGGACTACAGGTGTGTGCCACCATCCCCAGATAATTTTTATATTTTTGGCAGAGATGGAGTTTCACCATGTTGGCCAGGCTGGTCTTGAACTCCTGGGCTCAAGCAATCCACTTGCCTCGGCCTCCCAAAGTGCTGGGATTACAGACGTGAGCCACCATGCCCGGCCTCCCCCAGCACCCCTATTTTTTGTTTGATTCATGGACTAGAGGCCATTCTCCGGTGGTCACCAGGGTGCTCCTTCTCCACTCAGGGAGCAGCTGGCTCTGGCCTCTGTTCGTTGTGACCTCCTCCCTGCCTGGCAGTGTGGGAGAGGAGGGGTAAGTGCTCTGGCCAGATAGCAGGTCCTACGGCCATGTGGGTGCATATGCCCTGCAGGTGGGCATTGACGAACTCCTCATCCTCTCCAAAAACTGCTCCCGAGCCCCAGGAGGGACAGAGCTTTACCCACCCCAGGAAGCATGCTCAGCCCCTCCCCTAGAATGCAGCCAGGTCTTCTGGAAGCTCTATCAAGGCCTAAAGTGGTGCTCAGCCCCAGGATCTCCTGAAGAACAGATGGAGCAGTGACCACTGGCTTCTTGTCACTCTGCTGCAGGCTCACAATATACTCAAGCTGAAGGCCACAGAGAGCACTATGACACACTGTCCCTCCCAGGAGCCCAGACCCCACCTTGATGCGTGAGACGGATCTAGGGAAGATGCTGGGAGGGGCTGGAGAGAGGCGCTGCAGGTCAGGGTAGTCAGAAACAAAACTGTCATAGAATCCGTTCTCTGTCTGTGTAGGCAGAAAAAAAAAAAGATGGAATATAACATTGAGAGTGCTTGTGTCCAGCTGACAGGATGGAAGGGAGGTTTTATCCTGTTTTTGCAGGTGTTTTCCTATTTCCCCCAAAATTGCTACAATGAATGCTGCCAAGTCATGCCAGTTTGTGGGTGGCAGGGCACAGAGTGGCTGTAGGCCAGGGTTGTCTGTGCTCCTATGGTTCCCCCATGTGCTGAGCCCTCAGCCAGAGGGCAGTATTTCACTGAGGGGTGAAGCCAGCTCCATCTTGGACTAAAATAAGCAGCCTTGGACCAAGGCCACCCAGGACCAAGATAAGCAGCAGGGTGTGGGTGGGCTGCTTTCTGTTGACCACTACCTGCCCCTTAAGTGAGCCAGAACTGTTGCCTGCATCCATGTCGGTTGGGAGATGCTACTTTTTGAGGCTGGACCTGGGAAATTCAACCTGGCTTTGGTCAACATGCCATGCATGAAATGGGGGAGAATAAGCCTCATCTGTGGTGTGGGGGAGGGGGTAGAAACCTGGAGGCGGGTCGTCCCTGTGATGCCTCCACCTCCAGCACCTGGTAGAGAAGTCCAAGGGTAGTGGCTCCCATAGAGCAGGGGCTGGGAGAAGTCCTGAGACTCAGAGACCTGCACAGATCACTTTAGTAACATCCAGTGCAACCAAGATACATTCTTGCTTTTACTTTTGTTGGAGAAAAAAATCCTTACAGGCTACAAAAGGTCAGAATATTCTAGAAAGCAAATCTGAAGGAACATGACCATCTGTTCAGTTTAAATCTTCACTGAGCTGAGCAAACAGAAGAATAATTCTGCAGATGGAGAAATGCTGCACATCACAAGGTCCATATCATAGCAGTGTGGGGTTAGCCTCCCCAGGTCCACTTCCCATATACCATCCATTACGCTGCCCTGTTTATCAGAAAAATGTGCCACCAAGCAATCGATACATTTTCTAAGTGAACAAAACAGATCGGAAACCTCCCAGCTCTTCCTTAGCAATAAGCCATGCTGAATGTTCCTCCCCACACAGGGCTGACCCCACCACACTGTTTCGACCCCAGCCTGAGCAGAGGGAGACAGAGCAGAAAGGAATTGGCCACAGCTGCTGCAAGGACAGGCTGGGTGTGGAGCTGAGAACACAGAGTCAGCAAGCAGCCTCTGGGTATGAAAACCCATTACTCCCATGAACCAGGCTGGTAACAAGCCACATGGGTGGATGAGACAGAAGCAAGTGTGGAGTGAGAAGCTGAGCACCAGAGAATGGTGCGGAGACTTGAGAAGGCCAGGCCAGTCTAGGCAATTGTGACCATCCAGCTGTTCAGGGCTTGTCTGGAAAAATTATGTTCTTAGGAAAGTGATGGTGCCATGTTTTGACTGTGTCCTCTCCGAAATTCAGGTGTTGCCAATGTGCTGGTATTAACAGGTGACACCTTTAAGAGGTTGGCTGGGTATGGTGGCTCATGCCTGTAACCCCAGCACTTTGGGAGGCCAAGACAGGGGGATCACTTCAAGACAGCCAGGAGTTTGAGACCAGCCTGGCTAACATGGTGAAACCCTGTCTCTACTAAAAATACAAAAAACTAGCTGGATATGATGGTGGGTGCCTGTAATCTCAGCTACTGGGAGGCTGAGGCAGGAGAATCGCTTGAACCCAGGAGGCAGAGGCTACAGTGAACTGAGATCACGCCATTGCACTCAGCCTGGGCAAAAAGAGCAAAACTCTGTCTCAAAAAAAAAAAAAAAAAAAAAAAGAAGAAGCAGAAGTGAGTATGCCATGACAGCTTCTTCCATATTAATGGGATCAAGGTCCTCACAAAAGAGGCTTCGTGCAGCATTTGGGTAGTTTGCTCTCTTGCTCTTCTAACTTTTATCATGGAATGACACAGCAAGAAAGTCCTTACGACATGCTGATACCCTGATCTTGGACTTCCTAGCCTCCAGAATTGTGAGAAATAAATTTCTTTCTTTCTTTCTTTTCTGGAGACAGAGTTGTGCTCTTTGTTGCCCAGGCTGGAGTGCAGTGGCACGATCTTGACTCACTGCAACCTCTGTCTCCCAGGTTCAAGCAATTCTCCTGTCTCAGCCTCCTGACTAGCTGGGATTACAGATGCCCGCCACCACACCCAGCTAATTTTTGTATTTTTAGTAGAGACAGGTTTTCACCATGTTAGCCAGGCTGGTCTCGAACTCCTGACCTCAGGTGATCCACCCTACTGGGCCCCAAAGTATTGGGATTACAGGCATGAGCCACCGCGCCCGGCCTCTTTTCTTTATTAGTCACCCAGCCTGTGGTATTCTGCCATAGCAACACAAATGGACTGAGGCAGAAATTGGACCAAAAGTGGGGTGTTACTTAAACGAATATCTAAAAATGTGGAAGTTGCTTTGGAACTGAGTAATGAGTAGAAGCTGGAACCGTTTTGAAGTGAATACTGGAAAAAGCCTGTGTTTCCTTGAATGGAGCATGAAGGACAATTGTGGTGAGGGCTCAGAAGAAGAGAACTGCAGGGGAAGCCTCATTGTTCTCAGAGATTACCTAAGTGGTTGCAACAGTGAAGACTATTCTGATGAGGTATCAGATGGAAAGAAGGAACAAGATATTAAAAATTAGAGGAGCTGGGTGTGGTGGCTCATGCCTGTAATCCCAGAATTTTGGGAGGCTGAGGTGGGCAGATCACTTGAGATCAGGAGTTCAAGACCAGCCTGGCCAACTTGGTGAAACCCCGTCTCTACTAAAAATACAAAAATTCGCCGTGTGTGGTGGCGTGCACCTGTAGTCCCAGTTATTTGGGAGGCTGAGGCAGGAGAATTGCTTGAACCTGGGAGTTGGAGGTTACAGTGAGCCGAGATCGTGCCATTGCACTCCAGCCTGGGCAACAGAGTGAGACTCCATCTCAAAATAAAATAGAATAATAAAAAAAAAAAATTGGAGGAAAGGCCATCCTCATTATATGGTTACTAAGAACTTTGCAGGATTGTGTTTGTGTCCTGGGACTTATGTATGGAAAGCGGAACTTAAGAGCTCTGAACTCGGGTATGTGGCAGGAGAAATCTCCAGGCAGCAAAACGTTTAGCATGCTGCATGGCTTCTCTTACCTGCTTCTGATGAAGTGTGAGATAAGAAAAACAATTTAAGGACAGAGCTTATAATTAAAAGGGTAGCAGAATGGAAAGATTTGGAAAATTCCCAGCCTGGTCAGAATCAAGATAGTAAAAAAGAAAGAAAAGTAAGGCTCTGGCCAAACAACCATCAAATCGGGGAGATTAGCCTGGCTAGAAGGAAGCCAGGTGCTATTCATCCAGACAATGGGAGAATGACTTTGAAGGCATTCCAGTTATCTTCAAGGCTGCCATACCCATCACAGGCTCAGGGCGATAGGGCCTTGAGGGCAGAATAGTTTCAAGGGAGGGATCCAGGATGCCCAAGGGACCTTAGAGCTTGCTGTCCAGGGCCACCTCAGATCTCTGTTCCCCACTCTCGCACAGCAGTCCTTGGCCACCCTAGCTGTGGCTCAAGTGGACTCAGGTGTGGCTGAGTTGCCCTACCACAAGTGGGCTGCCACTGAAGAGGACACAAGCAGTGAGCCTTGGTGGCATCAACATAGTGCTAACTATGCAGGTGCACAGAATGCGCCACCTATAGAAGCATAGCTACCTCCACCTACATTCCAAAAGATGCCTCAAACAGCCTCAGGGTCCAGGCAGTGACTTGCTGCAGGGGGAGAGCCACAAATGAGAGCATCCACTAATGCAGTGCTTAATGGATCCATGGGAGTGGGGCTGCCCGCAAGACCTCAGACCTGTAAAGTCACCAGCAGGCATGAAAATTCAGTGCGTGAGACTGAATGCGTTCTGTGGCCAGCAAAGCCATGGAGTCAGGGCTGCCTAAAGCCTTGGAAGCCCAACCCCCACCCTACTGTCTCCAGATGACAGGACATGGAGTTAAAGAAGATTCTTCTTTTTTATTTTTATTTTTTGATCTGGCATCTCACTTCCAGATTGGAGTACAGTGGCACGATCTCGGCTCACAACAATTGTTGCTTCCCGGGTTCAAGCGATTCTCCTGGACAGGATGGTCTCCATCTCTTGATCTCATGATCTGCCCGCCTTGGCCTCCCAAAGTGCTGGGATTACAGGTGTGAGCCACCACACCTGGCCTTCTCTTTTAATTTTTTAAAAATATTTTAAAAATATAAATTTATTTTTTACCTAAAAATTTATTCAATTTAAAAGTAATTTTAAAAATAGGTCTCAAACTCATGACCTGAAATGAATGCATTTTGTATGTGAGAAGACATACGTTTTGAGGAGGGCATGGAACAGAATGGTATAGTTTGGATGTATTGTCTCCAAAATTCAGATGTTGGCAATGTGCTGACATTAAGGGATGGGACCTTTAAGAAGTGATTGCGCAGGAGGGCTCCTTCCTAATAAGGAATGAGTACATAATGGGATAAATAAATGAATGGGAGTAAGTCCCATTCCTTATAAAGGAGACTTCATGCAGCCCTTGGCTACCTTGCTCTCTTGCCTTTCTGCCTTCTGCTATGAGCTGACACAGCCAGAGGGCCCTCGCCTGATGGTGGCACCTCAAACTCAGACTTTCCAGTCTTCAGAACTGTGACAAATAAATTTCTTTTCTTTATACATTAGTCTGTGGTGTCCTTTTATAAATTGATATGTCATAGTTGTACATATTTGGAGGGTACATATGATATTTTGATACACATATATAATTTTTTTTTGAGACAGAGTCTCACTCTATCACCTAAGATGGAGTGCAGTGGTGCTATCTTGGCTCACTGCAGCTTCCGCCTCCCTGGCACAGGCAATTCTCCTGCCTCAGCCTCCACAGCCACCCACCACCACGCTTGGCTAATTTTTGTATTTTCAGTAGAGATGGGGTTACACCAAGTTGGCCAGGCTGGTCTCGAACTCCTGACCTCAAATAATCCACTGGCCTCTGCCTCCCAAAGTGCTGGGATTACAGGTGTGAGCCACTGCACCCAGCCAAGTATACATATGAATAATCAAATCAGGGTAATTGGGATATTCTTCACCTCAAACATTTATCTTTTCTTTGTGTTTGGAAGTCTGTGATATTCTTTTATAGCAGCACAAATGGACTAAGACAGAAGCTCTTCACAGATCTTAAAAAGAGGAGTTAAAAATAAAAATTTGGCACTAGCCTCTATAGAATACAGTATGTCAGTTCCTCAAAAAAATTTTAAAAAATTATCATATGATCCAGCAATCCCAATTCTTGGTATATGTACAAAAGAATTGGAAGGGGGATCTTGAGGAGATACTTATACATTCATATTTATAGCAGCATTATTCACAATAGTTAAAATGTGGAAGCAACCCAAGTGTCCATTGATGAATGAATGAACCAACGAAATGTGAAATATATATGCAATGGAATATTATTCAGCCTTAAAAAGGATGAAAATTCTGACACATGCTACAATATAGTTGAACCCTGAGAGCATTATGCTAAGTTAAATAACCCAGTCACGAAAATAAATCCTGTCTGACTCCACTTATGTGAGGAACCTAGAGTCATCAAATTAATATAGACAAAGTAGAATGGTGGCTGCCAGGGGCAGGGAAATGGGGAATTAGTGTTTAATAGGGGCAGAGATTCAGCTTGGGACGATGAAAAAGTTCTGGAGATGGTGATTGCACATCAATGTGAACATACATACTTTACACCACTGGACTGTGCACTTGAAAACTGTTAAGATGGTAAATTTTTTTGAGACAGAGCTTGTCCTGTTGCCCAGGCTGGAGTGCAGTGACACAATCATAGCTTACTGTAACCTTGAATTTCTGGGCTCAAGTGATCCCCCTGCGCCAGCAGCCTCAGTAGCTGGGAGTACAAATGAGCACCAGCACACCTGGTTAATTTTTCTTTCTTTCTGTTTTTTTTTTTTTTTTTTTTCTGAGACAGAGTCTCCCGCTAAACCCAGGCGGGCTTGCAGTGGCGCGATCCCGGCTCACTGTAACTTCCATTTTCCGATTTCAAGCAATTCTCCTGCCTCAGCCTCCCAAGTAGCTGGGACTACAGGCACGCACCACCACTCCCGGCTAATTTTTTGTACTTTTAGTAGATACAGGGTTTCACCATGTTGGCCTGGATGGTCTCGATCTCTTGACCTCGTGATCCACCTGCCTTGGCCTCCCAAAGTGCTGGAATTAAAGGCGTAAGCCATCATGCCAGGCCAATTTTTAAATTTTTTGTGGAGATGGGGTCTCCTTATGTTGCTCAGGCTGGTCTTAAACTCCTGGTCTCAAGAAACCCTCCCACTTCAGCCTCCCAAAGTGCTAGGATTGCAGGTGTGAGCCACCTTGCTAAGCCAGGATCAGAGCTTATACCTGTGCCTAGGGCCATCACCAGTAGGGAAAATGGCACACTCACAAATAATGTGGAAATAAAGACCACCCAAATGAAAAAAGCAGAGGCTGTTTGTTCAGAGCTTGGTATAGCAAGGGAGCTGGCCACCATCAGTTGCATTTGACTGAGACTCACAGGCAGGTAGAAAAGAGCGGAAGCTTCGCAGGGGAAAAGGGAAGGGTCAGGTGAGTCCTAGAGGAGGCTAGGAAGCAGAGGGCCCCTATGTGTTTACTTATGGGAGTATATTTGGTTTTCTCTGGTTGGTCCTAAGTTGGAAGCAGAGACAAAATTAGGGAAGTGCCAGTTATTAATCAAGTCCTAGCCATTTGGGGCTGCTACAGAAGTAATTGTTTAGCTTCCTGGATTGTCACTAGAAGTAACACCTGGCTTCCTGTAAGTTTGACTTGTAGCAGGCTGGTTACTGTAGATAAAAGGCGTTGTGGCCGGGCATGGTGGTTCATGCCTGTAATCCCAGCACTTTGGGAGGTGGAGGCAGGAGGATCACTTGAGCCCAGGAGTTTGAGACCAGTCTGGCCAACATGGTGAAACCCTGTCTCTACTAAAAATACAAAAATTTGCCAGGTGTGGTGGTGCATGCCTGTAATCCCAGCTATTCAGTAGGCTGCAGCAGGAGAATCGCTTGAACCCAGGAGGTGGATGTTGCAGTGAGCCAAGATTGTGCCACTGCACTCCAGACTGGGTAATAGAGCAAGACTGTCTCAAAAAAAAAAAAAAAAAAGGTTTTTTTTTCCTGGGTAGGTGGCTGCAGGTTGTGGTTTAGAGTTCTAGTTGCATAAATGGGCTGGTTGTCCATTTTGTGTACAACTTCACAAAGGATAACCCAGTAAATTAATAAATTGGTGATTTGCATTATACATTTGTCTGATAGGTTTGGATTAGTATGAGTTACTCCCCCAAAGTCTGGCCAACTCTACAAATACTCTGGATAAGTTCCAGAAATGACAAGGAGCAGCCTAGGATCTGGTAATGAGATCAAGGTGTCAGAGAAGGGGCCTTCCTGGAATAGACACTAATCTCTCTGAAAGCTATCGTGTGATTTCTCTTTAGAATTTTAACATTCATAGCAAATTAGGGGGAATGTGCCTGTCAAATGACACAGTTCTTTGAATCTGATTAGACAGCAGAATATAAAAATAGTAACAGATTTCAAGTTGGATTATTTATTCAAATTAGCATTCTGCTTCTTGCCGAGGTTAGTATTAGGTTTCAGGATAAATTTAGTGCTAGAGTTGGCACTGGGCTTAGGGGTATTAAAATGAGCAGTAGGGCTAGAGCTGTTTTTAGTTGTAGAGTTGGGGTTAGGATTAGGATTAGAGTAAGGGTTTACATAGGAGTTTTGTTAATCCAGGGTTTGTTTAACAATAGAGTTAATATGAGGGTAAGCTGGGTGCAGTGGCTCACGGCTGTAATCCCAGCACTTTGGGAGGCTAAGGTGGGCAGATCACCTGAGGTAGGCAGATCACCTGAGGTCAGGTTGGAAACCAGCCTGGCCAACATGGTGAAACCCCATCTCTACTAAAAATACAAAAATCAGCCGGGTGTCACGATGCACATCTGTAAGCCCAGCTACTCGGGAGGCTGAGGGAGGAGTATTGCTTGAACTCAGAAGGTAGAGGTTGCAGTGAGCCGATACAGTGCCACTGCACTGCAGCCTGGGTGTGGGCAATACACTGAGACTTTGTCTCAGGAAAAAATGAAGGTAAAGATTAGTGCTGGGGTTTAGCATATTACTAACAGTTAAACTGAAGGTTAATGACAGTGTTGGAGTTAGGGTTAGAGTTGGTAATATGGTGAAGTTCACGATTAAGGTTAGTATTTGGGGTCAGTTCAAATATTAGAGTTAGAATTAGTATTGGGTTAGAGCTAAATTTGGTGGGAGAGTTAAACTGGAATTAGTTTTGGAAATGATTCTATTTATGATTATGGTTAGGCTTAATATTTGGTTGGCATGAGGATTACATTTAGAATTAGGGTTGGAGTTAAGGATATCATTAGTGTTTAGGTTAATGGGTAGAGTGGAAGTAAAGTTGATTCTCAGATGTTGGAAGCAGATGCTCAGTGCCACAAAGAAAAATTAGCACTGAGGCAAAGGATCTTTTAGCCACACAATTTTTACTTCCTGGACTGTAGGAAGGGTAATCTCTCTAACCATTTTGCCAGAGAGTACAATGAACAAAGGAAAACAGACATATTTATCCCTTACACATTTGGGGTCCTCTTTACTGCTGTGTCTGATCTCCATTGACTGGAGCCAGACCTCACAATCTAAACTAAAACCCAATTGGCTAATAACTTAAAACTTTTCTAAACAGGTAAAAAGCAATGGAGAGCTGGGACATGCCTGTGAGCATGTCCAGCATAGATATTTTGGTTAAAGTACAAGGACATAGAATATACTATATGCCTGTAAGTGTGGCATGTCTAACAGCTACATAGAATAGGGCTTAACAAAGAGTTATTAGCATACTTATGATTTATTCTTTAACAAGAAAGGAAACTTTAAAGAGGAACTTTTCTACTTCTCACATCAGAGGTGGAGTTAGGGTTACAGTTAGTTTAGGGTTAGATTTAATGTTAGGGTTAGTTTTAGGTTAGAAGTTCAGGTTAGGATTAGATTACATTTGGGTTAGGCTTAGTGTTAGGGTTTAGAATTAATGCTAATTTAGGGATTGGGTGTGGTTAGAGTATTAGTGACAGATTATGTTAAATTCAGAATAGGATTAGAGTGAGGACTTAGGTTATTGTTAGAATTAGGGTAATGTTTTTCAATAGAGCTATTTGTTGTTAGGGTCAGGAGTTAGGCTTACAGAGAGCTCTGAGATTGAGATTTGCATTCTATTTTGGCAAGATTATGTTTTAATTACTAGAGTTGGTAACTTTGGGGTTTGACTAGGGTTAGGTTTAAGGTAAAAGTTAGATTAGGCTTGAAGCAGGCTTAATGTTATGGTTACATTTATGATTAGGGATAGAAATGGGGTTAGGATTAAAATCAATGACAGGTTTAGCTTTTGGGTTGATGCTGGTTAGGGTCTTGTTAGGCTAGAATGACAGTGAAAGTTAGGGTTAGAATTAAGATTGTGTTTGAAGAGTCTATGATAAAGTTACTGAGACAAAAGAATTCACTAACATAACTGGGATATAAAATTAACACACAGTTCCGTCCCATAAAACAGAGTGGAAAACATTAAAAACAAAAGTTAAAAATAAATAAAGTTAACACACAGGTATCAATAAGACACAAATGCAACCAGTCAGAGTATACAGTGGTAGCAAACACTCTATATATAACAGCACAAAAAAAAAAGGTCAAATACTTAGGAATAAACCTAAAATGTGCAAAACCCGTCTGGGCGCAGTGGCTCACACCTGTAATCGCAGTGCTTTGGGAGGCCGAGGCAGGCGGATCACTTGACGTCAGGAGTTTGAGATCAGCCTGGCCAACAGAGTGAAACCCATCTCTCCTAAAAATACAAAAATTGCCCTGGTGTGGTAGTGGGCACCTGTAATCCCAGCTACTCAGGAGGCTGAGGCAAGAGAATCACTTGAACCTGGGAGGTGGAGGTTGCAGTGAGCCAAGATCGTGCCAGTGCACTCCAGCCTGGGTGACAGAGCAAGACTCTATCTCAATAAATGAGTAAATAAATAAATTAATTAAAAGTAAAATAAAATGTGCAAAGCCTATATATGCTTGCAAGATACAAGGCTAGGTGTGAATAAATGGCAAACATTTGTCCCTTGTTCTTGGACAGACAAGTCAACATCATTATGATGTCAGTTTTCTCTAAGCAAATTAAAAAATTAACAATTTCAATAAAAACACCAATTATGAATATAAACAAGTTATACTAAAGTTGATATGGAAAAATTAGCAGGAAATAGCCAGGAAACCACTGAAAAAGAGAAGTTACAAAAGCTAGCTAGCCACATCAAACATCAAAACATGCTACAAAGGCCTTTTAATGAAAAGTATGGTACTAGAATGGTAACCAATGGAATAGAAAAAAAATGTAGAGAGCTGGCCGAGGTGGCTCATCCCTGTAATCCCAGCACTTTGGGAAGCCAAGGCGGGTGGATCACTTGAGGCCTGGGGTTCGAGACCAGCCTGGCTAACATGGTGAAACTCCGTGTCTACTAAAAATACAAAGATTATCCAGGTGTGGCGGTGCGCACCTATGTTCCCAGCTACTCCGGAGGCTGAGGCACGAGACTTGCTTGAACTCAGGAGGCGGAGGTTGTAGTGAGCAGAGATTGCACCACTGTACTCCAGCCTGCATGACAAAGTGAGACTCTGTCTTAAAAAAAAAAAAAAAAAAGTAAAGAAATAGACCCAAGTACACATGAAAACTTAGTACTTGTTCATGATGGCATCTCAAACTGCTGGATCAAAAATGAACTTTTTCCTCCATCATCTGATTATGAACATTCTCAAACACACAGAGAAGTTTAACAGACTTGTTGTTTATATTCTACTTGTTTTATCACATATTTATCCTTTCTGCTATCCATCTTGCTATAATTTTCTGGGGCATTTCAAATCAAGTTGCAGGAAACAGTACACTCCCCCTATTGAAATATTTCTGTTTGCACATTACTAACTGAAGTTTATTATTTGTTCTTGGCTCTTATTTTTCTTTTGAGGTACAATTTACATATAACATAATACATAAATTTTAAGTGTACCATTTGATGACTTGTTTTTTTCTTTTGAGACAGAGTCTCCCACTGTCACCTGGGCTCGAGCGCAATGGCACGATCTTGGCTCACTGCAACCTCCACCTCCCAGATTCAAGTGATTCTCCTGCCTCAGCCTCCCGAGTAGCTGGGATTACAGGTGCCCACCACCACGCCAGGCTAATTTTTTGTATTTCTAGTAGAGATGGGGTTTCACTATGTGGGCCAGGCTGGGTTTTTTTTTCCCACTTTTTATTTGATGACAAACGTATATACTTTGGTAACCTAACCCATAGCAAGACTAAGATTTAGAAGATCACCCAGAACATTCTCAAGCCAGATGTTCCTGCCCCTTCAGCAGGCAACCGCTGTTTTATTTTTTTTCCAACACAGAGTTATTATTTTTGCCCATTCTAGATGCCACACATATGGAATCACACAGTAAGTACTCTTTTCTGAGGTTTCTTTCATTCAGCATATTTCTGAGGTTAATTCATGTTACATGTTATAAGTTGTTTATTCCTATTTCTTGCTGAGTGATATTTCACTATAGGGATATAACACAGAGTGTTTATCTATTCTTTGGATACAGGGACCCCTTCCAGTGTTTGGGGATTATGAATAAAGAGCTGCTATGAAAATATTCATTTTGGCCAGGTGCAGTGGCTCATGACTGTAATCTCAGCACTTTGGGAGGCTGAGGTGGGTGGATCACGAGGTCAGGAGTTTGAGACCAGCCTGGCCAATATGGTAAAATCCTATCTCTACTAAAAATACAAAAAATTAGCCAGGCGTGGTGGTGTGTGCCTGTAGTCCCAGCTATTCAGGAGGATAAGGCAGGAGAATCGCTTGAATCTAGGAGGCAGAGGATGCAATGAACCGAGATCTCACCACTGCACTGCACTCCAGCCTGGACCACAGAGTGAAACTCTGTCTCAAAAAAAGCCGGGTGTGGTGGCTCACGCCTGTAATCCCAGCACTTTGGGAAGCTGAGGTGGGTGGGTCAGGAGGTCAGAAGTTTGAGACTAGCCTGACCAACATGGTGAAACCCTGTCTCTACCAAAAATACAAAAATTAGCCAGTGTGGTGGCACATGCCTGTAATCCCAGTTACTCGGGAGGTTGAGGCAAGAGAATCGCTTGAACCTGGGAGGCGGAGGTTGCAGTGAGCCAAGGTTGTGCTGTTGCACTCCAGCCTAGGCAATAAGAGTGAAACTCCATTTCAAAAAAAAAAAGAAAAAAGAAAAAATTCTCCTTTTAATTAAACTTTCTATTTTGAGATAAAAGGAGATTTCCAATCAGTTGCAAGCTCTTGTACATTTTGCCCAGTTGCCCCCAAGGGTAACATTTTGCAAAACTATAATATCATGACCAGAATATGCTCATGGATAGACTCTATTGACCGTATTCAGATTTTCCCCGTCTTACTTCTACTTTGTGTAAAAGTGTGTGTGTGTCTGTGTGTGTGTTAAGATCGATGCAATTTTATCACCTGTATAAGTCCACGTATTCATCACCATGGTCAAGATACTGAAAAGTTCCATCACCATAAAGATCCCTCGTGTTGCCCATTTATACACACACCCATTTCCCTCCCACCTCCATTCGTCCACCGCCCCCGGCTCCAGTCCCTATTCCCTGGGAACCACTAATCTGTATCCCGCATCCTGTAGGGGCTATAATTGCCTGGAGAGAGCAATAGGAACTGTCCTTGTGGAAATGGACATTCTGTACCTTGACTGCATCACTGTAGTGTCCTGCTGTGATGCTGTACTCTCACTCTGCAAGGTGTTACCATTCAGGCAGGCATGGTGGCTGATGCCTGTAATCCCAGCACTTTGGAAGGCCGAGGCGGGTGGATCACTTGAGGTCAGAAGTTTGAGACTAGCCTGGCTGACATGGTAAAACCCCATCTCTACCAAAAATACAAAAATTAGCCAGGTACGGTGATACATACCTGTAATCTTAGCTACTCGAGAGGCTGAGGCACGAGAATCACTTGAACCTGGGAGGTGGAGGTTGCAGTGAGCCAAGGTCACACCACTGCACTCCAGCCTGGGCAACAGAGTGAGACTCCACCTCAAAAATAAATAAACAAATAAAGATGTTATCATTGGCAGAAATAGAGTAAAGGAGACATAGGATCCCTCTGGGTTATTTCTTTTCTTTCTCTTTTTCTTTTTTTTTTTGAGACAGAGTTTTGCTCTTGTGGCCTAGGCTGGAGTGCAACAGTGCAATCTCAGCTCACCGCAACCTTCACCTCCTGGGTTCAAGTGATTCTCCTGTCTCAGCCTCCCAAGTTGCTGGGATTACAGGTATGCACCACCATGCCCGGCTAATTTTGTATTTTTAGTAGAGATGGGGTTTCTCCATGTTGGTCAAGCTGGTCTCAAACTCCTGACCTTGTGATCCAGCCACCTCTGCCTCCCAAAGTGCTGGGATTACAGGCGTGAGCCACTGTACCCGGCCTGCTTTTTTTTTTTTTTTTGGTTGAATAGTGTTTCATTTTATGGATGTATCGCAGTCTGTTTATTCATTCACCTGCTGAAGAATAACTTGGTTACTTGCAGACTTTGGCAACTATGAATAAAGCTGCCATAAACATTTGTGTGCAGGTTTTTTGCGTCTGGACATAGTTTTCAATTCATTTGGGTAAATACAGAGGAAAGCAATTGCTGGAACATATGGTAAAAATATGTTTAGTTTTTAAAGAAACTGCCAAATTCTCTTCCATGTGGCTGTCCCATTTCACATTCCCACTATCAATGAATGAGAGTTTTTGATGCTACACATCCTCGCCATCATTTGATATTGTCAGTGTTTTGGATTTTGGCCATTCTAACAGGGGAGTAGTGGTATATCGTTGCATCAATTTGCATTCTCCCCAATGATATATGATGTGCATGTTTTCATGTATTTGACATCTGTATATCTTCTTTGTGAGGGATCTTTTGCCCCCCCACCTCCCGCTTTTTTTTGAGATGGAGTTTTGCTCTTGTTGCCCAGGCTAGAGTGTAATGGCGTGATCTCAGCTCACCACAACCTCCGCCTCACACTTTCAAGTGATTCTCCTGCCTCAGCCTCCTGAGTAGCTGGGATTACAGGCACGCACCACCACGCCCAGCTAATTCTGTATTTTTTTTTTTTTTTTTTTTTTTTTTAGAAAAAAAAGAATGAAAGCGATAAAGGAAGAGGAAGATATTTTAGTAAAAGGGTGAAAAGGAGAAAGAAAGAAACAGCAAAAGAAAGAAAAAATGAAAGAGAAAGAGGAAGAGATTTTAGAAAAAGAGAGAAAAGGAGAAAGAAAGAAACTGCAAAAGAAAGAAAAAAATGAAAGAGAAAGAAAGAGGAAGAGA
>CAUYQU010019628.1:0-17550 GCA_963574635.1 Cheracebus regulus
TATAAGTTAATATATTGAGCTAATAATAAACTCCCCTTTATATGTTATATATGTTATGCTTATATCTATGTTAAAATTATTAATTATTAATATCACATTAATATTAATTATTAATTATAATTAATATTATTATATAAGTTAATATTAACATATATAAGTATAACATATAACACACACACGGTAGTTTATTAAGTATAAAAGTAGTTTATTAAGTGTTACCGTGCCTGCTTATATTCTAGCCAGGCTGGCATCTGATTAGATTATGCCCACCCAAATTAAGGGTGAGTCTGCCTTTCCCAGCCCACTGATTCAAATGTTACTCTCCTTTGGCATCACACTCACAAATATGCCCAGGATCAATACTTTGTATCCTTCAATCCAATGAAGTTGACACTCAGTATTAACTATCACAAGTTCATTTCTTGTCAACTTGAACCCATACACTGCTCCTGAGATTATATATAATCTTAAAATAGAGACAATAATAAGGTCATAATTATCCCTAACATAATACAACTATCTTTTGTGCAACTGAAAAGGCAACAGTCTCCAACCCAAATATTATTATATAAAGTTAGTAATACTTAAATGCTGATGTGAAGTCAGTAAATCTTATGTCACATGAAAAAGGATAAAAAAAACAAATGAAAATATATTCTTTGTACAAGTGTATTTGTGTACAAACATGTTTTTAACAAAAGCAGCAGGAAATATGACAGTTACAGTCATTGTTCTTCAGGTAACTGATATTGATGACTACCTTCTTCTACTACCCATTCTGTATTCCCTTTGCCTTCAGCAAGCACCTCAGCAGGTTGTGGTATTTTTCCTGGTGGAGTGACCCAAAATTTCATTTCTGAAGGGACTGGGTAATTTTTAATCCTGCCTGGATTGGGCTGTTGTAGTTTCCCATTGAGCTTAATCACAGGGCACGGTAATGCTAAGAGATGCCCTAATGAATCTCCTGTATTCCATGAATAGTCTTCCTTGATTTCTTATTGATAGTCTGTGTCAATAACCCCAGCCAACACTGTAACTCCCTACTTGGCCTGTTGAATTAAACATAGGAGGAGCCCAAAGTGTCCAGGTGGCAATCTCAACTTTCAGTTTAATGGAATTGTTGTTGTGTTTCCTGCTGGCAGTGTTCCTACTTCTGGAACTAAGACCTTTATGCCAGCAGAATGTAATGTCAAGGGAACAGGAAGCAAAAATTTTGCTAGTGGATAAATAGGGGTGATTATGAGTGCCACTTCCACTTTCACCCCTTGTTTGCTGGACCTCTGAATCCCGGCTATGGGAGAAACAGTACAATGTACTGAATACTAGTTCAGAGCATACATAGTCTTCTGAAGAACTTTGCCCCAGCCCTGCAAAAAAATTGTCACCTACTTAACATTGTAATTGTGACTTCAAGAGGCCATTTCACTGTTCTATCAATCCATGCTTCAGAGTGATGGGGAACATGGTAAGACCAGTGAATTCCATGAGCATGAGCCCACTACCACACTTCTTTAGCCATAAAGTGAGTGCCTTGGTCAGAGGCAATGCTGTGTGGAATACCATGATGGTGGATAAGGCATTCCATGACTGCACAGATGGTAGTCTTGACAGAAGCATTGCATGCAGGATAGGCAAACCAATACCTGTAGTAAGTGTCTATGAGGACAAACCTCTGCCCTTTCCATCATGGAAAAAGTCCAATATAATCAACCTGCCACCAGGTGGCTGACTGATCACCCTGAGGAATGGTGACACATGGAAGGCTCAGTGTTGGTCTCTCCTGCTGGCAAATCTCCTTTCATGTAAAGTTCACAACCATATGCACCGCTCGAAGTTCTGCCTTTCCCAGCCTCTTTGAGTTTATCATTTTCTTTCATCACTTTGCTCACTGAACTTAGGACCAATCAACCAGCTTCATTATGTTCCTTAGTTCTCCACATATGGTCAAAGTTATTATGTATAGAGTCTTTAAAATTCTTGCCTGTCATAAACAGTGAATAGGGAGTGTCAAATGAATTTATTTTGCATAACTCTCTAAACAGTTCACACCAAGGACTATCAGTGTTCTCCATACTACTTGAGGTAGAGTCCTTAGCATTGTGAGTTCTAATCATATTAAGCAGCAATTCCAGAAAACCCAAAACCAACAAAAGAACTTCATCCTTAGTATTATGTTCCCCTAGATCCACTCCAGGTGCCAAAATCTGTATTAGTGAGGATTCTCTAGAGGGACAGAACTATATACATGTTCTAGACATATATATACATGTCCATATATATATATATATATATATATATATATATATATGTCCATATATATATATATATATATACACATATAAACAGTATATATAAAGTTTGGTATTTTATCTAGTTGCAGGCATCCATTGGTGGTCTTAGAACATATCCCCATGGATAAGAAGGGACTACTCTATGCTGCTTTTCATAGAGAATGTGCATCTTTCAAATCTTTAAATGTTAATCATTTTATTTATTTTTCTTGTCTAATTACTCTGGATAGGACTCTCAGAGTATTCTCTATTGAACAGATGTAGCAGGAGTGGTCATTCTCCTGTTGCTGATCTTAGAGGAAAAGTTGTTTGCTTATCAATGTTTACTGTGGGCTCATTGTATATGGCCTTTATTATGTTGTGATGGTTAATACTGAGTGTCAACTTGATTGGATTGGAGGATACAAAATATTGATCCTTGGTGTGTCTGTGAGGGTGTTGTCAAAGGAGATTAACATTTTAGTCAGTGGACTAGGAAAGGCAGACTCACCTTTAATCAATCTAAGCAGCTGCCAGCACAGCTAGAATATAAGCAGGCAGAAAAATGTGAAAGAGACTGGCCTAGCCTCCTAGCCTACATCTTTGTCCTGTGCTGGATGCTTCCTATCTTCAAATATCAGACTCCAGATTCCTCAATTTTGGAACTTGGACTGGCTCTCCTTGTTCTTCAGTCTGAAGATGGCCTACTGTGGGTTCTTGTGATCATGTGAGTTAATACTTAATAAACTTAATACTTAATAAATATATATATGGGGAATTTATATATATATAATATAATATGTAATATATTATATATTACTGCTTTTTTAAACAATGATGGCATCTTCAATTATATAATCCATCAAGATTTTCATAATGCCCTGTCTAACAGAAATCTCTTCCATAGCACTGACAATCTTATACATAGAATACTGTGCATAATGAGCCTTAAAAGTCCTTATGGCTCCCTGATCTACAGGTTGAATTAGACATGTTGTCTTTGGAGACAAGTAGACCACTTTGATGCTTTCAGTGCTTGAACTCATGGGTTTCTGGGTAGCCAAGGGCATTGTCTATTATCACAATAACTTCTAAAGGCAGTCCCTTACTGGCAAGGTTCTTTCTGATTTTAGGGATAAAGCATCTATGGATTCAACTCAGAAAATGAGTTCTCATTGTCCAGGTCTTTTTATTGTACAAATGAAAGACTGTAACCTGGTGTTTATCTTTTCCCTCGTATGCTCAGTTGTCTAAAGATTTATAGATGAGGGAAGTCTTTATTATGAACCCAACTACATTTGTACAAAACAGCAGAGTTAGCCTATCCCTTCATGCCTAAAATCCTAGTGGTTGCTTTACTTCCCTACTAAAAATGTCATTTGTGGCATCATTTTTTTTTTACAAGAATAGAGCACTTTCATCTAAATTAAAAATCCATTCAGACAGATATTCTTTCACTTCAGTGATTTTTCTAATAGTATCTGGAAACTCTTCTGCTGACTCAGTCAGCAGAAGATGCTTCTCCTGTTATCTTGAAAATTTTCAAAGGGAATGCTTCCACTATGATATTGGCTGTGGGTTTGTCATAAATAGCTTTTATTATTTTGAGATATATTCCATAAATACCTAGTTTATGATAAAGCTAAAAAATTCAACTGGCTGTTAAATTTGTCAAAGGCCTTCTCTGTATCTATTGAGATAATCATGTGGTTTTTATCTTTGGTTCTGTTTATGCGATGGATTATTTTTATAGATTTGCATATGTTGAACCAGGCTTTCATCCCCAGGATGAAGCCAACTTGATCATGATGGATAAGTTTTTGATGTGCTGTTGGATTAAGTTTGCCAGTATTTTATTGAAGATTTTCATATCAGTGTTCATCGTGGTTATTGGCCTGAAATTTTCTTTTGTAGTTGTGTCTCTGCCGGGTTTTGATATCAGGATGATGTTGGTCTCATAAAATGAGTTAGGGAGGATTCCCTCTTTTGGTATTGTTTGGAATAGTTTCAGAAGGAATCGTACCAGCTCCTCTTTTTATGTCTGGTAGAATTCGGTTATGAACTCTTCTAGTCCTGGACTTTTTTTGGTTTGTAGGCTATTAATTTCTACCTCAACTTCAGACCTTGTTATTGGTCTATTCAGGGTTTCCACTACTTCCTGGTTTAGTCTTGGGAGGGTGTAAGAGTCTAGGAATTTATCCATTTCTTCTACATTTACTGGCTTATGTGCATAGAGGTGTTTACAGTAATCTCTGATGGTAGTTTGTATTTCTGTAGAATTGGTGGTGATGTATTCTTTTAATCATTTTTTATTGCATCTATTTGATTCTTCTCTCGTTTCTTTTTTATCAGGCTGGCTAGAGGTCTATTTTGTTGATCTTTTAAAAAATCTAGTTCTTGGATTCATTGATTTTCTTGAAGAGCATTATCAAACCATTCTTTACTGGAATTAAATTGTCCAACTTTAGCTATTTCACCTTCCTTTTGTCTCAAGTTGTCAAATAATGACTTTGCTTTTTGTCAAATTATACTAAAGTCTATAGGTATGCCTTTCCTATAACAATCCTGCATTCACACAAAAGCTGTGTTTTTAACTCAAGATAAAAATGTATTTAGCCAAAAGTGCAAGATTTTATGCCTGCTGGCATAGGTGAAGTAATGGTTTCACAAATTTCCTTTTCTCTCTTTACAATGGTCCTTATGCTAGATTCATTTATCTTGAAATGGCAGGCAACCATAGTTGCAAAACTCAATCTAATGTACACATAAAGCTATTCAACATTTCTTTGTAATGCCATGAATCTTCTATTCTTTTTGGGAGGACTTCCATCCTTACTAGTGACACTTTGGGTAGGTCCTATGATGTTATTCAAGATTTGTAGTATTGTGCTAAACATAATAAATTTGCATAAGAACTGTGAGATATCAGTTTTACTGTGATACACAATTTACTAAAGAGAAGAATTATTTTAAAGACATTTAAATTTTTAGAAGTGGACTTGAAAAACATTAAAATATTACAAAGCACTTCATAGGCCACTTTATACACTAAGATAGGTGATAATAATATACATAATTTTGCAAGCACACACACTCAGGTCACATGGGTGTAACAATTATGAACAGATATAACCATACTAATAGAAATATGTCTAAAGTTTCACATGATATTCTCAGTGAATACTTGCAACACTTGAGCTTACCCTAATAGCACTAGAAGGTGGTTACAAAATTATAGTAGTACCTTATGTGCTATAGTTAATTTTATGGAGTTATGATTTAATGCTGCATCTGTACATTTGTTTACATTTATCTTGACTGTGAATAGTGTCATGCATACTTTACAAGTGTTTTTTAATTTAACTTATTTATAATAGATTTGTGTATTTTATGGTAGTAAATGATAAACTAGTGTATACATATAATTTATGCATTTATGATATATCTAATTTTTAATTTTTTATTATTTTTAGGTTGCATGGTTCTTCTGTGAGTTTCTTCAAATTGTTGCTAATCTTCAAAAATAATCCAATATATATCTTGCAAAAAGTCCATCTATAGGTGGACACACACAGTTCAAACCCATGTTGTCCAATAGTCAATTGTATATGGTAATCAAAGTTATGTGCCTATGGGCATTCTCACTCTCTTTCTCAACATATCTTACTGGATTATAATCACCCATTTTCAAACCCTGGTTGACCACAGGTCACTAAAGTTGCAGAAAGCAAATCTAAGGATAAGGAGGGAGTATTGTATTGGAAAATTCCGAAGCCAAGAAGGAGCCAAAAACAAGTGCACTAGAGGAATATGAAGTCTGGTATTTATAGCTACAACAGGCATTAAACATAGCGAGACATAGCCATACTGACATAAATCTCCACACTAAAGGCCTATTTGCCTCAATTCCTATTGCTTAATAGATGTCCAACTTCAAAAAAAGAAAAGGATAAAGCATGTCAAAGAGCAAGACAAAATACAGATGAAAAGGTGAATCCATCAGCTGAACCAGATTCAGATATGATTCAGATATTGGTCTTAAATGGAATGAGTAAACATACAGATGGTTAATATAGAGAGAGTGGTGGAAACACTAAGAAATGGTCAATTAATCTAAAGGACAGCTACATTAAATGAATAAAAAATATTATGAGGAGCTAAGGAGGGAGAAATTCAGAACATTTTCTTTTAAGATTCTTGTACTAACTGGTCAGTGTAATTACAAAACACACACGCGCACACACACACATATTCAATTGGAAAAATAGGAGACAAAAAAGCAAGAAAATTGTAAGAGATACCTGCAAAATGTATCTTTATTATATGAAATGGCATAGTGATATTTGAAGATGAATTTAAATGATTAAAAATGGTATTATAAACTCTTGAACAATCCCTGAAAAAATGTAAAAAGTATAAATAAAACATATGTTTAGGAAGGAAACAGAATAATATAAAATATTCAATTAAAACTAGAGAAAGACATGAGAAAGGGGGAAAGAAACAAGTAACAGATGTAACAAACAGAAAATGACAGATTTTATTCCAACTACATCAATAATCACTTAAAATGTGTATTCAGTGAACATATCAATTAAAAGAAAATGATTAGTTAAAAAATCAGGACCCAGTGTAATTGTTAATGTTATGTCTCAGGGTAACTGGACTTAAGGATGATTAGATCACTGGTAAAGGATATTTCCAAAAGAAATTAACATTTGAATCAGTAGACTGGGTAGAAAAGATCACTGTTACCAATGTGCATGGACATCATTCAATTTATTGAGGTCCAATGGAAGAAAACGCAAATAAAGGCCAAATTTACTCCCTGTGTTTTGATTTGGGACATTTATATTCTCTTGCTCTTGGACACTTGCAGTCTTGGTTCTCAGGCCCTCAGATTTGGAATAAATTATACCACTGGATTTCTTCATTCTCCATCTTGTACATGGCATATCACAGAACTTTCAGCCTCCATAATCATCGCATGAGCCAGTTCTCATAACGAATCTTTTCATACACATACACGTATCTATACACACAATCACATACAGCATAACAATGTTTTGGTAAATTACTGACCACATATTGTGACCCTGCAAGTTTGTAATGGTGTATTTCTACTTACTTTTCTGTGTTTGGCTATATCTAGTTATACAAATATCATTGTGTACAATTGCCTACAGTATTTAGCACTGTAACTTGCTATACAGATTTATAGCCTAGGAGCAATAGGCTACACCAAATAGCTGGATTTGAGCCATAATCCCTAAATACACAGTCTTGAATGACATAATCTTGAATGTGAAAATCTGAAAAGATCAAAATCTCTAAAATCTAAAATACTAAATATCATAAAGTTCAAAATTGCCAAAATATAATTCTAAAATACATTTAAAAATTATTTCAAAGACATTTATTTACATTTTTAGAAGAAGATTTGAGATACATAAAAACATGACAAAGCAATTTATAGGCCACTTTACACAATAAAATTGGTAATTATATATATATATATACACACACACACACACACACATATGTATATATACATCTTTGCAAGCATAAACACTCAGGTATACCAATAGTCACATGGGTGTAAGAGTTATGAGCAGATGTAACCATATATATACAGAAATAGGTCAAAAAATGAAATGTATAAACACATTTCACTATGGTCAGTAATTGTGTGCATCCAACTTTATAAATGTAGTTATCTGAAATACCATGATGACCAAACTTAGTCTTTCATAAAGATTACTCAAAATCCATGATGGATCACCACTGCATATGTGCTGTTTCAAAGAGCCAAGATCTCAAAAAATTGTATCTTTCACAAAGGTGGATGCACAAAAAGGACATATTTTCCTTTCCTGAAGAAGTCCCAACAATTTTACATACATATACAAAGTCAACATTGTGACAATGCACTTTTGTGAAGTCAAATTTGTGAGAAAAAATGCATGAAATGAGTTAGAACTCTCTAGAAGTTTTTACACATGATTTATATTTCCAATACTGGAAATGATGTGACAATGAAATACATAGCATAGCAAATTTTGTTACTGGGAAATTGTAGGCAATTTCACTGAGAGAGCTGGCCAGATTTCACAATCATTAACTATACTTTGCAGTCTTGCATCACAAGGAGTAATTGCCTTTTGCTTTTTAGAGCATGGCTCTCCTCAGAGAATTTGTTAGCATTCATTTTCTAAGAATATGGGGCTGTTCTTTTTGAAACTCTCTACTATTTAATATATACCAACAAGAGCATTCCCCATTACATTTTCCAATCTTCTGTGCCATGTTTCCATTGTTTGGGTATGTGGCATTCCATTCTACATATACTCATACACAGACCACAAATTTGGTGGAAACAATACTGGTGATTGAACAGCAACACCATTTCATTAGTATCTTCTTGTTCTATCATGCACATAATTATTTTTGAACCAGTCAGTAACTTCCCTGGCTCTTTCAGGCTAATGTGGCTTTAATTCATTAAAATCTCCTGGAAGGTTATCATCTGGAAGGAATGTCAATGCAGACAAATGACACATTTTTAAACTGAAGTTTTTGTCGTTGGCTTATCCTGTGACCATTTTATTCATCTGGATTTTCCACCAGATAGAAATTAAGGCAGTTAATAAGATATTAGTTTCCTCTAACAGGATACAACTAACATGAAGCAACTATGCTGCATACAACAAAAAACACAGCAATCCCTTCTCTAGAATTTGGCTTTTAAGGATTTCAACATTTGGGCTTTTAATAGTTTGGGATTGTAATCTCTGGGATTTTAGACATTAGGAATTTTAGACTTTAGAGATTTTGATCTTTAGGAATTTTGATCTTTCAGGACTTCAGCATTCAGAATTGTGGTATTCATGGCTGCTTTACAGGATTATGATTGGCATCATGTATAACCTATCTGTGTAACAGGCTATACACATGCCTTGTAGGTTTGTGAAAGTACATTCTATGATGTTTGTACAACAATGAAATTTAATGGCGCACTTCTCAGAACTAATCCCCATCATTAAGTGATGTCTGACTGTATGGCTGTGTGATGGTATGACTGCATGACTGTACAACTTTATGTCTGTATGACTGTGTGACTATATGACTACATGACTATATGTCTGCATGACTATATGACTGAATGATATATAACTGTATGTTTGCATGACCACATAACTGCATGACTGTATGACTATTATTGTATGTCTGCATGATTGTATGACTGCATGGCTGTATGTCTGCATGACTATATGACTGTGTGTCTGCATGGTGGCTATATGACTGTATGACTATATGTCTGCATGACTGTATGACTGTATGACTGTATGACTGCATGACTGTATGATGGTATTATTGTATGTCTGTATGACTGCATGACTATATGTCTGTATGACTGCATGACTGCATGATTGTATGTCTGCATGACTGTATGACTAAATGACTGTATGTCTGCATGACTGTATGACTGTATGATTGCATGACTGTATGTCTGCATGACTATACGACTGCATGACTATATCTCTACATGACTGCATGACTGAATGGCTGTATGACTGCATGACTGTATGACTGCGACTGTATGACTGCATGACTGTATGATTGCACGACTGTGTGTCTGCATGACTGTATGACTGTATGTTTGCATTACTCTGTATGACTGCATGACTATATGTCTGCATGATTATATGACTGCCTGACTGTATGTCTGCATGACTGTATGTCTGCATGACTGTATGACTGCCTGACTGTATGTCTGCATGACTGTATGACTGCATGACTGTATTACCGTATGTCTGCATGACTATATGACTGCATGACTGTATGGCTGCATGACTATATGACTGTATATCTGCATGACTATATGACTGCATAATTATATGTCTGCATGCCTGTATTACTGCATGGCTGTATAACTGAATGACTGTATGACTGTATGTCTGCATGACTATGAATGCATGACTGCATGACTGGATGACTATATGACATGATGCATGACTCTATTGGCTCCGTTATTCTGGAGAGCCCTGTATAATACACTCAATTATATGCAACCCCAAGAAAGTCAATTCAATAGAAAGACACGTAAGTTAAAACTAAGAGGATGGAAAAAGATACACCATGCTAACATTAATCAAAATAAAGCTAGAGTAGCTATGATGATATAAGACAAAGAAGAACAAATAAATTAATTAAGGATCAAGTAAGCTATTAAATAATCTTAAAGGAGTTGTCTCCAATAAATATAACAATCCTAGACGTGTATCTATACAAAAGCAGAGTGTCAAAGTACATGAGGAAACACTGATACATTAGAAAAGCAGAACAGGCAAATTAAATTATGGAGATTTCAATACCCAGATCAGTAGTTCTCAAAACTGTCTAAGTCATCTAAAACAAGGAGAGTCTGTGAAACTGTCACAGTCAAAAGAACCTAAGGAAAAATGATGATTGACTGAATAGGGTATAGTCATTGGGATCCTGGAACAGAAATAGGACATTAAGTAAAAACCAGGAAATTGAAATAATTGATTTTAATAACAATTTGTCAATTTATGCTCATTAGTTATAACAAATGTACCACAGTAATGTAAGCTGTCAACAATAGGAGAATCTGTATGTAGAAACTGTCTGCGCAATTGCCCTAACGTTTCTGCAAATCTAAAAGTATTATAAAATTAAAAATTTATTTAAAAATAAAGAGTGCAAATAAACATTTAGACATCTCTAAATTTGAAAACAGAAAAGAGGGAAATCAAAGTTAAATAATTCAAATATTCTTGCATTATTAAGAAGGAGTTCAAATATTCTTGCATTTTTAAGAAGAAAGCTGCAGGTAAAGATGTTAATTAAATGTACTTTTTGTTGAATTGAGTATGCTACATTTAGCCTCTATATTGACTATTTCTCCATAATGGGAAAGGACATATATTGCTGAAGAAAGCAACCTCAGCAATTGTCTTCTGGACTCCAGTGTTCCCTGTTCCCCTCAGGCATCCCAAGTGACCTAAGAACACTGTCCTTTATTGCCAACTTAAGCTGTCTATTTTCATAGGAAGACATAATTTTCATTCTTGCTTCCAGTAATAAAGAACAATGGCAAATGTTTGGAAATGAATTGCCTGGAAGCTCTATGGCAATATCAAATCTCTCAATATATTGATTTTTCCTGCTTTGTTGACCATCATTTTGTGATACAGAACACACTTTGTAGTGCATCTACTTTATACAGCAATTCTCTTTGCTACTCATATTTTTGTAGCTTTGCTTGTTCATTCATATTTTATTGTTCATAGATTATATAGTTTCTTTTCATCAATAATCAATCATGCATATTATCTTAAAGTGCTGTTCTCTCTCTTTTTCTCTCTTCCTACCACTCCCCTTTCCATTTCTCACCTTACCTATCTCCCTAGCTATTTATCCTCTTTCCATATATTATTGATAATTTTCCTATGATTTTGGGGAATTTGTTGTCAGAGGAAAAGGCTGAGAGGAGGGTGGTGTATGCATCCATCATTTGAAAGAGAAATCTCTTCCACACAGTTATTCATGTTGCAGTCATTCTGTATAGTGCCTCTGAAGCTTATGCCCACTGAGATATTCAACTTAAATCAGTATTTTTATAAGATGACTTTGCAACACAAGTTGCATAAGCTTTAAAAGTCAGAAAAATAGGAATTGACACGTGGGCAATTCCACATAATAATAAGCATAACTAGTGTTCACTAAGTGACCAGGACAACATCACATATTTGTTTTAGGATTTTGATCCTTAATAGCAAATGACTCTACTAATGGATTGGAGTTGGTCTTAGGCACAAAAAGGATACTTATTAAACTATTTACAAAATGCCTAGAAAATAGAAATAATATATGAATAATACACAGAAGCAATATGTAATATTTCAGAAAGGTTTTTAAATGACATTTATTTTTCTGTATTAGTAATAGTAAATATATATATATACGCTTAATATCTTAGTAAAAAATCAGATTTAAAAATTTTTAAATATATATACCACATATTTTAAAAGATATAGTAAATAATGTGTTTATTTTATTCAAAAAGTCACACTATGATACTGTAATATAGTATTTAAACTACAGGAGTTACTAAGTATAACATTCCAAGTACTGTATTTTCTAAATTAAGAAAACAGATAAGTAAATTATCCTTTTCTGGTAATTATCTACACTATCTGGTGCTACAGAAATCCTATAGAACCATAGTTTATTTTAAAATAAACACATTTTTTTCTTTTGTTTTCATCAAGCAAATAAATTCATGTGATTTATTCTTTATAACACCACATTTGTGGCTGGGAATGCAAATATTAATTTGCTAATATGTCTTTTTTTTTAGGCAAAACTCATTTCTTCCATTTATATCAGGAGAAGTTGATATATCATAATAAAATGCTGACACAACTATTTCTTACTTGCCACTATATTCATTTCTTTAAATTAATCCCAAAGCCTTTATATGTGCCTACTTTTATAAAGATTCTGGTCTGAATCAATTCAAAATTCCTGCTTACTATCATATTAATCTTCAAGAAGTATAAATTTCTCAACTATTACAAATTGATATAAACAATTGCAATTTTTAATCCTCACAATCTATCAGTTTGAAAATTACTGTCATTACAGTTTTCACATATAAGACATGCCAGAATAAATAATTAATAAAAATATAAATGTTTATGTTGTTGTTGTTGTTGCTTTCTGTTGGTTAGTTTTTCTTCTAACAGTTCACACTTCTGCCGGTCTGCTTCAATCTGCTGGTGGTCCACTCCAGACCCTGTTTGCCTGGGTATCACCAGTGGAGCCTGCAAAACAGCAAAGATTGCTGCCCACACCTTCCTCTGGAAGTTTTGCTCCAGAGGAGCACTAGCCTGATGCCAACTGGAGCTCTCCTGTATGAGGTATCTGTCGACCCCTGTTGGGAGGCCTTTCCCATTTAAGAGGCATAGGGGCCAGGGAGCCACTTGAGAAGGCAGTCTCAAATCTCTGGACTTCTGCCCAGTCCAAATCTCCTAATCTCCTAATCTCCTTAGCACTGTCAGGGGAGAGCTGATTACCAAAGCCTCAGTAATAGTGGATGTCCCTCCCCCACCAAACTCCATCATCCCAGGTCAAGTCCAGACTGCTATGATGGCAGTGAGAATTTCAAGCCAACATTTCTTAGCTTGCTGGGCTCCATGGGAGTGGGATCCTCTGAGCGAGACACCTTGGCTCCATGACTTCAGTACCCTTTCCAGGGGAGTGAATGATTCTCCTGCCTCACTGGGGTTCCAGGTGCCAATGGGGTTTGAAAAAACTCCTGTAGCTAGCTCAGTGCCTGCCCAAACAGCTGCCCAGTTTTGTACTTGAAATTCAGGGCTCTGGTGGGATAGGCTCACGAGAGAATCTCCTGAACTGTAGATTGCAAAAATTCGTGGAAAAAACATAGTACCCAGGGCAGGTAGTATGGTCTCTTGCCACTTCCCTGGGCTGAGGGAGGGAGGTACCCTCTCCACTTGTACTTTCTGGGTAAGTGATGCCCGACCCTGCTTCTGCTCACCCTCCATGGGTTGCACCCCTGCCCAACCAGTCCCCAGGAGATGAACTGGGCACCTCAGTTGGAAATGGGAAAATGACCCACCTTCTGCATTGTTCCCACTGGGAGCTGCAGACTGGACCTGTTTTTATTCCACCATCTTGGCACCTCCATTCATAACAGAATCTCTGGGAAACAGCTAAAGCAGTGTTAGGGAAATTTATAGCACTAAATGCCCACATCAGAAAGCTGGAAAGATCTCAAATCAATACCTTAACATTACAATTAAAAGAACTAGAGAAGAAAGAGAAAACAAATAAAAGCCAGCAGACAAGAAGTAAGTTCAGAGCAGAAAGGAAAGAGACAGAGACAGAAAAAAAAATCCTTCAAAAAAATCAATAAATCAAGCAGCTATTATTTTCAAAAAATTAGCAAAATAGATAGACTGCTAGCTAGACTAATAAAAAAGAAAAGAGAAAAAAATCATATAGACACAATAAAAAATGATAAAGGGGATATCATCCCTGATCACACAGAAATACAAACTACCATCAGAGAATACTATAAAAACCTCTATGCAAATGAACTAGAAAATCTAGAAGAAATGGATAAATTCATGGACACATGCACCCTTCCAAGACTGAACCAGGAAGAAGTTGAATCCCTGAATAGACCAATAAGAAGTTCTGAAATTGAGGCAGTAATTAATAGCCTAACAACCAAAAAAAAAAAGAAAAAAGCCCAGGATCATATACATTCAGCTACAAAGAAGAGCTGGAACCTTGCCTTCTGAAACTCTTCTAAACATTAGAAAAAGAAGGACTCTTCCATAACTCATTCTACAAGGCAAGCATCATTCTGATACCAAAACCTGGAAGAAACACAACAAACAAACAAACAAAAAACTCCAGGCCAATATATCTGATAAACATTCATGCAAAAATCCTCAATAAAATATTGACAAACCAATTCAGCAGCACATCCAAAAGCTTATCCGCCATCTTCAAGTCGGTTTCATCCCTGGAATGCAAGCCTGGCTCAACATACATAAATCAATAAACATAAACTATCATATAAAAAGAACCAATGAGAAAAACCAATTATCTCAATAGATGCATAAAAGGCCTTTGATAAAATTCAACTCCACTTCATGTTAAAAACTCTCAATAAACTAGGTATTGATGGAATATATTTTAAAATATTAAGAGCAATTTTTGACAAGCCCATAGCCAATATCTTACTGAATGGGCAACAGCTGGAAGCATTTCATTTGAAAACTGGCACAAGACAAAACATGCCCTTTTATCAACACTACTATTCAGCATAGTATTGGAAGTTCTGGACAGGCAATCAGTCAAGAGAAAAAAATAAATGGTAAAAAACGAAGAGAGGAAGTCAAATTGTCTCTGTTTGCAGATGACATGATTGTACATTTAGAAAACGCTATCATCTCAGCCCAAAAACTCCTTAAGCTGATAAGCAACTTCAGCAAAGTTTTAGGATACAAATCAACAGTGGTTGATTTCTATTGTTGGTGTAAAGGACTGCAAAAACCACAAGCATTCCTTTACATCAACAATAGAAAAGCAGAGAGTCAAATTATAAATGAACTCCCATTCACAATTGCTACAAAGAGAATAAAGTACCTAGGAATACAACTTATAAGGGACATGAAGGACCTCTTCAAAAAGAACAACAAAGCACTACTCAAGGAAATAAGAGAGAGTGCAAACAAATGGAAAATCAATTCATGCTCACAGATAGGAAAAATCAATATTATGAAAACGGCTATTCTGCTCAAAGTAAATTATAGATTCAATTCTATTCCTATCAAGTTACCATTACACTTTCTTTGTTGAATTGCAAGAAACTGCTTTAAATTTCATATGGAAACAAAAAACAGCCTGTATATCCAAGACAATCCTAAATAAAAAGAACAAAGCTGGAAGCATCATGCTACCTAATTTCAAATTATACTTCAAGAGTACAGTAACAAAAACAGCATGGTACTACAACATACATTTAGACCAATGTAGCAGATAGAGACCTCAGGAATAGCACCACACATCTACAACCATCTGATCTTTGACAAACCTGACGAAAACAAGCAGTGGGGAAAGGATTCCCTAGTTAATAAATGGTTTTGGGAAAACTGGCTAGCCATAAGCAGAAAACAGAAACTGGACTCCTTCCTTATATCTTATACAAAAACTAAGTCAAGGTAGATTAAAGACTTAAATGTAAAACCCAAAACCACAAAAACTTAAAAAAAAAAAAAACCTAGGCAATACCATTCAGGACATAGGCATGGCCAAAGACTTCATGACAAAAATGCCAAAAGCAATTTCAGCAAAAGCCAAGATTGACAAATGGGATCTAATTAAACTAAAGAGCTTCTGCCCCGCAAAAAGAAACTAGCATGCGAGTGAACAGGCAATCTACAGAATGGGAGAAAAATTTTACAATCTACCCACCTTACAAAGATCGAATATCCAGAGTCTCTAAGGAACTTAAGCAAATTTACAAGAAAACAAGCAACAACACCATCAAAAAGTGAGCAAAGGATATTAACAGACACTTCTCAAAAGAAGACATTTATGTGGGCAAAAAACATATGAAAAAAAGGTCATCATGACTGATCATTATAGAAACGCAAATCAAAACTGCAATGAGATACCATCTCACACCAATTAGAATGGTGATTATTAAAGAGTCAGGAAACAATAGATGCTGGCGAGGCTGTGGAGAAATGGGAATGCTTTTACACTGTTGGTGGGAATGTAAATAGTTCAACCATTGTGGAAGACAGTGTGGTGATTCCTCAAGAATCTAGAATCAGAAATATCATTTGACTCAGCAATTCTATTACTGGGTATATACCCAAAAGATTATAAATCATTCTACTATAAAGACACATGCACATATATGTTTGTTGTAGCCCTGTTAACAATAGCAAAGACTTGGAAAGAAGCCAAATACACATCAATGATAGACCAGATAAAGAAAATGTGGTGTGTATTATACACCATGGAATACCATGAACCCATAAGAAAGATTGAGATTATGTCCTTTGCAGGAACATGGATGAAGCTAGAAGCCATCATTCTCAGCAAATTAACACAGAAACAGAAAACCAGACACCACATCTTCTTACTCATTAGTAGGAGTTGAACAATGAGAACACATGGACACAGGGAGGGAAATAACACCCACTGGGGCCTGTCGGGAGGTCAGGAGCAAAGGGAAGGAGAGCATTAGGACAAATACCTAATGCATGCAGTGCTTAAAACCTAGGTGAAGGGTTGATAGGTGCAGCAAACCACCATATACACACACACACACACACACACACACACACACACACACACACATATATTTTTTAACTTAAAGTAAAATATACATATATACATACATATGTTCAATATCATACTATTAATTCAATACAAATACATAAGACTAGGTGTGAAAATTCACATCAGATCATCTCTCTTTTTTATCTAAAACAAACCAGTATTAATAGTTATATTGGTTTTTTTTCTTTTCTTTTTTTTTTTAGAGAGAGAAAGAAGTAGAATAAAGGAGAAAAAAGAAACAAAGAGAAAGAGGGAGAGAGAACGAAAATCTTGCTCTATTGCTCAGGATTTCATTTAAATCTGTAAAATGCTTATGCAATTACTAAAAAGTGATTTATTTCCTATTATGTGATCACTTTTAGAATAG
>CAUYQU010019629.1:0-13233 GCA_963574635.1 Cheracebus regulus
ACAAAGACCTGGAACCAACCCAAATGCCCATCAATGATAGACTGAACAAAGAAAATGTGGCACAAATACACCATGGAATACTATGCAGCCATAAAAAATGAGTTTGTGTCCTTTGTAGCGACATGATTGAACCTGGAAACCATCATTCTCATCATGACTCTTTAGCAGTGACTACAATTTAAGAGTGTTCAAAGTTTGATTTACTAAAATCACATTCTTCTCTAAATATTTCATACTCCCTTTCTTTTGCTAGGGTCTGGTTAAGTCCTTTTTTAGGATCATCATTTCAATATTTTAAGGTGCAGATAAACTCATTTGCTATATTTCAGGTTATTTGGATTATTATTTTAGGCATTAAGTTAATTTGAAAATAATCTTGAGAGTTTTCTAGACTTTAAACATTTAAAACTTCTGTGGAATGTGGACCTCTCTTTAAATAATTATTTTCATGAAAAAGAAGAAAATACATTAAAATTTGCAAGCCTTGAAATGTTTGTACATTAGATTTTATAAATAAAACCATTTGATTACTGTTTTAGTCTTTTGGAAAATGCTCTGTAATCACTATTTTACTCAAGCATTCTATATGTGCTACAACATGAGATTAAATACATTTAAAAGGTATGAAACATGTTTTAAATGGTCTGAACACTTATTTGTGTAGGCGATGTATATTATCAGTTGGACTACGAAGTTAGAAGAAAGTGTAAAATAGATGCATGAAACTTTGGTAAAAAACCAATCTCTTTTTCAGCACTATAAGTCTTTGGTTTTGAATCAGACATTTTGTAAATCTGATTCAAGACCAAAGACTTATAGTGCTAAAAATGTAAATTTATAAATATACTAACATGTTTTCATATTTTTTGTGATTACAAACCATTTTGAAATGCAAGAAAATATAAAGTCATTAAAATATTTTCTTGATTTGATTTTCTTTTCCAAAGGATAATTTATACATTTATATTTTTTTCTTATGTTTTAGTAATATAAAGTACACCCCTTGAGTGTGCGATGATCTTCAACAGTTAATTTTACTAATTTTGGTGGACTAGACATGAATATTTAATACATAAATTACAAATACATTGTTCTAAATCTCTGCCAATCTCTTAGAATTGCCACATAATTTGAGAATTATATAATACAATTTCCAGATTGTTGTAGAAGATCAAAGGCAGTAAAGTATTATTTACATGTATTTTGAATCAATTGACCAAAGACTTTTTTGTTTGCCAACACAATGCCCATGTGGTTGGTATGTATAACTATAGACTGTTCATTATTCTGTGTAAAATATAACTATAACCTTCTTTACAAGGTACCTATACAAGAACACTAAAGTAAAAATAAAAAAATAATTTCTTTTAAGATTAGCATAGAATGTATCTCATCATGTTTATTTCTGATAGATAACAAAAGAGTCTGTGGAGAAGGGTCTCATGTAAATACTTGTATTTTTCTGCCACGTATAATGACTCATTTATTATCTTCAGCGTTTAATTGATATAATATGCTAATTAGGGCTTAGGTTTACAGTTTTTGCATGTACTTGATGGTATCATAAAGAAACAAAATACTGCAATTTTCTCAAGTGGAAATATTGCACTTGATCATATGAACCTTGTATTTCTTGACACATGCACAAATACAACATAAATAACTAAACTTCACATAGAGTCCTCACAGATTAAGCAAATGTTCTCTGACATAAAATGAAGCAATTGCTTTGAAAACAACTGGATGATTTTGACATTAAAATATGTGTTTTGAACACGTATTTTCATAGTAGTAAAGGGTATATAGTTGTAGACATTAAGGGTATACCATAATGCCTTTGCACTTCAAAACATTATTAAATTCTCCTTTGAATGACTCCCATTATTCTTCCTATGAAGGACATTTTCTTGTCTCAAAAAATAAGATGACAATATGAGAAGCAAATTAATTTCCCCTCAGGAACAAGCAATCTTAGATTCATCCTATGTATTTTATTTGTGTACACTTGGCTGTATATATTTGCGGGATAATAATGTGTGAAGCTAGAAATGCACATTGTTATCTTCATTTTAATTTTTACATTTAAAAATTTAATTCATATACAACTGAAATTGACAGTGACATTCCATGGTTGTGAAGGAAAGCAAAGTAAGACTTTGTTAATGTTTTTTAATTACTGAGGGGATATTTGAAACCTATTCTGTATTTTTCAGTTAAATCCAAATGGTCTTTCAAGGTTTATTTCACAAGACATAGCTTCAAGTATTCTTCTGTATTTAGAAGTCAGAAGAAAAAGATAATTAGGCTTCAGCTAGCTCCACATTTAAATATACCTTCTCCCTTCTAGGGGTCTTTTATTTCTTATTCTCAATTGTGTACGTTTTTTATTTTTCCTACCAAGATCAGAATTGCAATTATGTCCTTCTATTTTCTTTTCACTTATTTTATTATTCCTATTCCAAGTTAGGTCTCATATTTAGTGCATTTTCATTATTTCTGTTGTAGATCATTAAGGAAACTCTGTAAAATGTTATTCAGATACAATTTGATTGTTTTAGCATTTAGTTTCTGACAGTCAGTAGTTTCCTTTTTGTATTAATACCTTTATGCATTGATATTTTTGAGCTCTTTTTCTGCTTTACGTAAGGATCACTGAATTTATTCTCTTAGTTTCCAGGTTTTATTTTTTTTTTAATTTTTCTTTTGCTCATTTTCTAGTTTAATTGAAAAAAATGTGTTAGTTACAAAGTAATTATTATAAAATATATCAGTAAAATAACTGATATATGCATATATGTGCATATATATTTATAGGTAGATATGCATATAGATAGAGCAAGCACTATATATAGTTATAGTTATTTAATCCTCACTTTAGGTGAAACCTGCAAGGGAAACTCTTGAAGTTACTACATTTTTATTGAAAATAAAGCAGGAGAGATATCCAAGATGGCCGATTACTAGCAGCTCAGGATTGTAGCTCCCAGAGAAAGCACAGAGAATGAGAGGATGTCACACCTTCAGATGAATTTTTGTTGCCCATGGATGAGGAGACTCCCAGCCAAGGAGCCCCACGGGTTGCCAGCGCGACTCTTGTGGCTGGCATGGCAGTTTTGCTGGCGCTCTGGCGCGGCAGTTCTCGGTGCAGAGTAAACGGGACTGGGTCCCCTTTGGATCAACGTTTGGAGCTCCAGGAAGGCAGAGCCTCCCATTTACCTGATTGAAAAAGGGACTCAAGAGGGAAGCCAGACTGGAGATTCCCAAGTAGAAAAACACCACGAATCATAATGCCACTGTTTTAGCCGGTGCAGTGGGTTGCTCAGATTTCGGCACTGGTAATCAACAAGTTGGACATCCATTCAGAGACCTAATTTGAAAGTTGGCAATCACAAAGACGACAGGTGGATAAACTCACAATGATGGGAAGAAACCAGCGTAAAAAGGCTGAGAATACCCAGAATCAGAATGCCTCTCCTTCTACAGGGGATCACAGTTTCTCATCATCAAGGGAACAAGGCCTGATGGAGAATGAGTGCATTCCATTAACAGATTCAGGCTTCAGAAAGTGGATAATAAGGAACTTTTATGAGCTTAAGGAACTTTTATGAGCTAAAAGAACATGTTCTAGCCCAATGTAAAGAAACTAAGAACTTGAAAAAAGGTTTGATGAAATGCTAATGAGAATAGATAATTTAGAAATGAATAGAAGTGAATTAATGGAACTGAAGAACACAATACAAGAACTAAGCGAAGTATGTACAGGTTTTAACAGTCTAATTGATCAAGCAGAAGAAAGGATATCAGAGGTTGAAGACCTACTTAATGAAATGAGAAGACAAGATTCGAGAAGAAAGAGTAAAAAGGAATGAGCATAGTATCCAAGAAATATGGGACTATGTGAAAAGACCTAATTTATGATTGATCGGTGTACCTGAATGTCATGAAGAGAATGAATCCAAGTTGGAAAATATTCTTCAGGAGATTATTCAGGAAAACTTTCCTAACCTAGTAAGGCAGGACAATACTCAACTCCAGGTAAGCCAGAGAACACCACAAAGATATTCCTGAAGTAGAGCAACTCCAAGACACATAATTGCTCGATTCACTAGGGTTGAAATAAAGGAAAAAATTCTAAGGGCAGCTAGAGAGACAGGTCAGATTACCCATAAAGGGAAGCCTATCAGACTTACAGCAGACCTGTCAGCAGAAACCCTACAATCTAGAAGAGAGTGGGGGTCAATAATCAATATCCTCAAAGAAAAGAATTTTCAACCCAGAATCTCATATACAGCCAAACTAAGCTTCATAAATGAAGGAAAAATAATTTTTTTTGCAAACAAGCAAGCACTTGGATTTCATCACCACTAGGCCTGCTTTACAAGACCCTCTGAAAGAAGCACTACAAACAGAAAGGAACAACCAGTATCAGTCGTCCCAAAAAATTACCAAAACGTAAAGATTTCCCCATAATGAAGAATTTACATCAGCTAATGGGCAAAATAGCCAGCATTAAATTACAATATTGAACTCACAAATATTAACATTAATCCTAAATTTAAATGGATTCAGTGCCCCAATTAAAGACACAGACAGGCAAATTGAATAAAAAGTTAAAATCCATCAGTATGCTGTACCCAGATCTAACTCACGACATACAAAAACTCAAAGGGATGGAGGAAGATTTACCAATTAAATGGAGAGCAAAAAAAAAAAAAGGAGTTGTGACTTTTGTCTCTGACAAAATAGACTCTAACAGTAACAAAGACCAAAAGGAACAAAGAAGGATATTACATAATGGTGAAAGGATCAATGCAACAACAGGAGTTAATGGTCATAAATATATACGTACCCAATATAGGAGCACCCAGATACATGACAAGTCCTTATTGACTTATAAAGAGATTTGGACTCCCACATAATAATAGCGGGAGATTTTTATATCACATTGTTAATATTCGATGGATCAATCAGATAGAAAATTAATAGGGACATTATGATTTGAATTTAGACCTGGAATAAGTAAATTAAGTGAATATTTATAGAATTCTCCACCCCAGGTCTACAGAACATACATCTTTCTTAGTATCATATTACACTTATTCTGAAAGTGACTATATATTGGAAATAAATTACTCTTTAGTATTTGCATAGCATCTCATAGACTTAAATATTGTTTGGCTGTTAGTTATTTTCTTCCCTTATTCCTTCCTGTCTCTGTTGTTAAGTACAATTATCAGCATAAAAGAGGTTTTTAGTACCATTTTAAGATTGCATTCTAGCCTGAACAATAGAGCAAGAATCCTGTTTTCTCTCCCCCTTTTTCTTCTTCTTTCTCTTATATAAAAAAAAAATAAAGCAAAAGTTATTGGCAATCATATCTCACAGCTCAACCAGAATACTCTGTTTTATCACTATTAAAGGAGCAGCTATTTTGGATATTGTCTCGTGCAATTTAAAAAATTATGATCTTTTATTTTTTGTAACACATACAAAAAATATTGCTGACTGCCTGTATTCCACTGCAGGAACTAGTTTCTTTTCAGAAATGGTAGAACAAGAAGTGAAAGGAACAAAATGGAAAGATAGAGACTTGAATAGTAATTGTTCCCAAAAACAGCCAAACAGGAAAACAAAAATAAAAATCAAACAAAATGAAAAGTCTCAGACAGTGATAAGTGAGAGACAAGAAAGAAGTATTGCACTGTGGAACATTTGCCACAATGGATTTTAGTATCTCTGGTGCTCAGGTTGTCTGTAACTGGAGCCTCTTCCTTATCCCTCTCCCTCTTCTCCGTTCTATTCTTTTCCAGGTCATTTATTTGCAAAGCCATGTGGTGTGGCCCTTACCTTCTCTGTTTTCATTACATTCAGTTAAGGTATCTGTAACACTTTACCAGGATTTTAAAGGTTCTGACCTCTCTCATAAGTATATGAAGGCAGTGCTGCCAATTATTGTGCATCAATAATTTTAAATGTCTCATATATATGTGACAATTTATCATGTAAAATCTGTTAATGTATATTTTATTATTTCCATGGAAGTTAGAAAGGCTATAGTCTCAGAATGTGGTTAAGAAAAAGGAGAAAAAGTAGATAGAATAATAATTTGCTGATAGTAAAACTTTAAGAAAGTTATTTGGGGTCTCTGAAGGTTTTTCTTTTCATTTCTTTTCAATAATCTTTATTTTTCTGGAAGCTTTTATGTAGAGTCAAGACTTGAGACAGAAATTAAGATATTCTTGTCTATAATTTTATGATATTTAATTTTTTTTGCTCAAAGTGTCAGTTTTTAGAGTTAAGTTTTTTCAGGCTCATATAACCAAATGTATAATGTTGCTCTGAGAATTAAATATGATTGACCTTGTTGCATACCTATTGTACCTGTCACATAGTATAAACCCAGTAAATGTTATATATCATTGCCATTGCTTTAAAAAATAGATGTAAATACAACTCAGAATATAATTTTAATTTTCAATTAAACAATGACAGGCACTGGAATTTGTTGCTCCCAACCACCAACATAATTGTTGTTGTTATAAAATTTAAAGTATTCAGCAAAATTTTTGGTCAAGTAAGAAGATGATAAAGCTAATAACTGAACTCTTGTTTCTTTGGTGATCTACCCTTCTCTATGTTCCTTCATGGAGGTTTCTAATTTTAGTTTTTATGCTAATGACTACAGAGGACCAATTTCTAATCTGGGCCTGGAAGAAACTCAGTTGCAGGAGAAAGAGGTTTTTTTTTTTTTTTTTTTTTTTAAAAACCCACACAGAAAATGGTTTTGCTGTGAAAAGTTATAAAAGTTAAAATCTTGGAAAAATCATCTTTCCATATGCATACTATATAATTATTTTACAGAGAAGGCACAGAGTAATTAAATGTCTCATCTAAGGTCACATTGTAAGTTCTGAAAACTCTGAATAAAGAGTTAATATATATTCTTTCTGATCAAATAATAGCCACTATAATTCACTTATATAAAATATTCTTTAGTAGATGATTATTATTTCGAGACAAAATCTCACTCTCTTGCCCAGGCTTAAGTACAGTGATGTTATTTTGGCTCACTGAAGCCTCAAACATCTGGGGTCAAGTGATCTTCCTACCTCAGCCTCTTAAATAGCTGATACTATTTAAGAGTGTTTTGTTTTGTTTTCTTTTAATTCTTTGTAGAGACAGGGTCTCCCTATGTTGCCCAGGCTGGTCTTGAACTCCTGGGTTCAAGCAAGGATCCTCTTGTGCTGAGATTATATGTGTGTGCCACTGTGCGCAGCCAGAGCAAATTATTAACAAGTTCAAAGATAGTGTTCTATCTCATAGTTGTTCTGTGTCAGGGTGACAATATACAACTTTAGCAAACGCATGCATATTCATACACACCATATATATATACACACACATGTTGTACATAAGTGCAACATGTTTTTGTATATGTATATGAATATACATATATGGTTTCTAAGTTATAGTAACATTAAACATGCACACACACACACATTCTTGAACTAAATGTTTGGAACTCAGCAACATGCAACAATCTGTGATATTATTCAATGGTATATGTTTTACAATATAATGTCCCAAATATAGTTTTACTAAAAGGCTGGTTTTCTCTTGATGGTATAAAGTGTTGTTTCCGTTCAATTTAAAACAGGCAAAACATCAAATTTCCTTTATTTCCATACTAGTAATTTTATTATAACTCATATCCAGGAATAACACAGCATTATCTCAATTCTATTCCCATAGTCTACCATATCATGTTGGTTCATTACCCATACCATAAATCAATAGCAGGTTGTCCAATTGCAATATAAGAATATTTCACTTTAATTTTTATTATTATCCACTAGAAAATAGCAATTCAGGGCTTCAGAGAAGAAACATAAGAATACTAAAGCTTTACTGGCATAACATAATCTTTATTTAATTAGATCAAATGTAAATATGTATGCATGTATTTTAAATTACATCTTAATGCAGTAGGATTTTTCTCTATACTTTTATCACTGGACACTTTTCCTCTTAAGCACATCATTTATGGAAGATTCCTATGTGGTAAATGGACTGTCCACTTGTTACTGGCAGATCTTGTCTAGCTAATGAGTTGCCTCCAACGTGATTTTGTCTATTTTCCTGACTGAAATACTTCAAATGATGCAAATAATCATATTCTTTTCTATACAATGAAAGTTGTACAAAAGAAAGTGCTTTTAAATATCCCATTAGTAAAATCACATGGTTATCAATTCTAATAACTCATCAAAATTGTGAAAGATGATACAAGGTAATGTTTCTCAAATTACAATAAAGTGTTTGAGTTGTGCAGGATAGCAAACATTTGACAGGCTTCAAGTTTAAAAGGTACAGAAGTTTGAAAGAATATATAGAATTAATAAAATAAGAGAAGACTCACCTAATAAGTTAGAAAAAAGATTGAGCCCAATAAAAGTGAGAGATAAGAAAGGAAGCTGGTACAATTCAAAGAAAAGCATCTCAAATAAACTCTATCACATTTTATTGAAATTCTTTAATTTTTGAAAAAAAAATATTCTGTATTTTTACACAAAAGAAAAACACTTTGATAGATAATGACTCATGAGATGGCAGTGGCAATTGGCATTTGACAGTAAATACCACTTTCTAAGGTATTTTACACCAGTTGTAAATATGTAATACACACACACACACCCCTCCCTTAAGATGGGTTTTGAAAAATGTTCTCTGCTCTATACTTTGTAAATACTACCTTATACATTGAATACTAAATTGTATAATGCTGTATTTCTTTGAAAATAACCTGTCCTTTGGGCCAGGCCTGTAATCTCAGCACTTTGAGAGGACTAGGCGGGAGTACTGCTGGAGGCCAGGAGTTGGAGATGAGCCAGGCAACATGGAGAGACACCCATCTCTACAAAAAAAATTTTTTTTTTAAATAGCTACACATGGTAATATGTGCCTGCAGTCCTACTTGCTTGGAAGGCTGAATCAGGAGGATCACTTAAGCCCAGGGGTCTGAGGTTACAGTGAGCTGTGATCACACCACTGCACTCCAGCCTGTGCAACTGAGCCAGACCCTGTCTCTAAAATAACAACAATAATAATAATATGTTCTTTTTTTCACCTGTACATCACCTCAGCTTAGTTCTAAATACCCACAAAAATCTTTACATAATTCAATAAAATAGTATTGTTTATTTAACTATATTTCCCTAAGTACTGTAATTATGTTATAGTCCAACCAGTGAAAAATATTTGTCTCAATTCTCCACTTTTTCTATATAAAGAATTAAGTGTATTCTATTTCACAAAACATTAGCCTCAAAACGATTTACTTCTTTGGTTTTAATTTTAAAAGTCATTGCCTCGAAATGTTGCAACTGTTACCATAGCACTAGGAATCATTACTAAATGCTTATCATGCATTTAAAATGGCACTCAAAAAGATTGTCCATTCAGTCAATTTCATTTTGTTTTCAGTTTGATTATAGTTCACTTATAACTTAGAGATCCTAAATCCCATGATATTGATAAAATTAATAAGGATTTTTTATTAATGACACTTCCTTTGAAATATAGGCATTTTGACCTTTAATGTAAAATTATAAATATTTGCTTGGAAAGAAAAGCTTATCTTTCTCCTTTCTCCTATGCATTGATAATCTTCTCATTGAAGCATAGCATGTATGGGGATTTATCTACTGTTTCCTCAAGATTTCTAGAGGTGACAACATAAGTGGTAGAATTTTGAATATGGCTGAGAGCTTGTAGAAGAGTCTAAATCAGAGTAGAGTATTTGACCTATTTAAGGAAGGGAAATTGACTTAAAGTTCTCATTATACAAAGCAGAAAAGTACATATATGATATTTTGAGAAATATAATCATCTCTCTGATGGGTACACTGTTAATGGTGGATTATTTGGTTTGTCTCTGGGTCAAATGAGAAGTACTGGGATTCAGTTGGCATCATTCTGTAGGAGGCTGAAAAACAGATGTCTAAAACCTGTACTGATGTGATTATTGCCTGAATTGACTATGCATCCAAGTTTTTTCTAGGACAGTCTTGATTCATACTATTTTTTTAATTTAGTTAATATTTAGTCCTCCATTTAACTCATTAAAATGTTTTTGTTTAAATAATAGATTATTTGGGACTCAAACTAAATAAAAGGGTTAAACTTAGCCACTGGACAAGTGGCTTAGGTAAAGAATAAAAGAGAAGTTACATAGTCAAAGCAATGTGGTATGAGGAATCAAAGAATTTCATACAGAAGCAAAGGTTAAGAGGAGATGATTCAGAATTTTTCTATGACTAGAGTACAGGTATTTCTAACATGCCTTGTGCAATGGCATCTTAGGTAATTTGGGTTTTTACTAAGATTAATGTGCATGAATGAAAAGGAAAATTGAAGAGAGAAGTTCTAGAGAATATGATTATACCTATATTTGTCAAAGATAAAGGAATGTTGTCACTGCAAAAGAAAATAATTCTTGAGAGACAAAAATATATGTAAATTGCCATTAAGGAGAATACTGAGTATAAACCAGAAATTGCTGTGCTCTACTTAAACTGAGTGATGTTATGTCTCAAAATCAAATGCTTCAAATAATAGTTGTGATCTCAGTAGTTCAATAAATGCTATCAGCACTGATAAATGATGATAAGATGAAAAACCTGTGATGAATTAAGTGTACATTTGTCTGCTGATTATGGAATAATTAGATGTCTACAAGAAATAATATATATGACTACATTTGAATATATAAATGTAGATATATACAGCATATGACTATTAATTGTAAAATACTTTTAACAAAATGTTTATTATTTAGTTATATCTAAGTTATTTTTAAAATCATAATTCTTTATGTTTATTATGAGACTTATTGACTCAGCAAAACCCAAAAATGACATTTATGATATAGAAAATTTTAGGAAATTGTTTTGATGCATAAGAGGATATGAAAACTGTAAAAATACAATGAATGAAGTAACAGGATTTACTTAGGCACAAAATATAATGATTCATAAATATATATATGACCCAATTGATAAAATATTCAATAAGTATACCCTCAATGGAAAAAATTGGGGCATATACTTACTTTAAAATGTGTTACATTATTCAAGCACTTGGAAGAAATGACCAATATTTTAAGGTATACGTTCTTAAGTATTTTCTATTTTTTGGACCTAAAGCAGACAGTAGATTGTTGGCTTTAATGTATGTACAGTTTATCTTGAAAAATACACAAATGTATTGCACTCCAGGAAATCATACATGAATTGTTCCCCTTTAAAAGCTGCTTGCTTTTACTGTTAGAGATATATAGAAATAAGCATCCTTTTATTTGTGTTTCATTAACTTAATGTGATACCCAATATGCAGGATACTAATGCAGTGCAGTCTGAAAGGTGAACAGATGGGATTTATTTTTAGCTCACATTAGCACACCCCGTCAAATACTCATTTGCCTGATACACCAGCATAAAATAGCTTAAAATTGTAATGTACAGCTTTGTCAGTGATATTCAAATAATAAAAGACAAATATGGAATAAATAATTATAACACTGATGCCCACTGCATAGCTAAAGCTATTTATTGTAAACAGTTTTTTTTAAAAAGTCATTCATACTGGGAGAATATATCCAGCTCTCTGTAATATAAAAGTTGAAAAGCCTTTCATTCAGCAATTTTTCAGGAAAACTTTGCAATGAGGATGGGGGAAATAATTAAGAATACATAAATACTTGATGAAGTAAATTAATGAAATAATATGCTATATTTTAGGAATATAAAATTCTGTTGAATCTTTTTTGAGGTATCATTTCTGTTATGGCATATACTCCCCAATTAAATATATTCAAAATGCTTAATACAGATGAGCACAATGGAATAAAATATGTATTTTTATCTGTAAAAATTATTTTCTATATTTAATATTTGTCCTAAAAGTTTAATACTTTCTAATATATACTTTATTAAATTTTTCAAAGAAATTAATTGTATTCCTCACTAAGTAATTTAATTATTGGTTCAACTTCTTATTTGTGTATCTGTAGTCGGGGGTTACAATTAATTTTTAAATATCACTTTGATGGTTCTGACAACCTACTGTTTAACCCACTTACTATAGTCCCTGTGTTCTCAGTGGGGTTAATGTAATCTCCAACTGAGTGAAAATGGGGCTAATATCACCTCCAACTAAGTGAAAATGGGTTCTTCAGTGGGGGTGGGGAGTAAAAATGTTTTATAATCTTACTATGTACAAAATACAGATGTATGGATAATATAAAAATAGATGTCTGTGGTATTAAAATTTCTTAGGGGAGATAAGGAAAACAGTGTCTAAAAAGGTTATTTATGGAGGCGATAATTTTTGTTGAGACATGAAATTCTGATTCTTGTTACCTTTGTTTTCCTCTCCTCACCTGAAGTTAAGGTATATTTTACATGGAGTACAATGTATTGATCTTAAGTACAGAGTTAAACAAGTTTCACAAATATACTCACTAAAATAACGAAAAAATTCCATCATGAGTAACAATTCCTGTCAGCACCTTTTCAAGCAATTCTTCACAGTAACAAATATTTATTTGTACTTTTAAAAAAAAAATTATTTATTTTACTTTAGGTAAATACTATATCTGGCATTTCTCCCCATGTAATCCCTCCCCACCCGCCCCTCCCTCCTTACCCCCCACTGCCTCTCCCCTACCCCCCCCCAACTGCCCCCAGTGTGTGCTGCTCCTCTCCCTGAGTCCACATGTTCTCATTGTTCAACACCCACCTATGAGTGAGAACATACAGTGTTTGGCTTTCTGTTCTTGTGTCAGTTTGCTGAGAATGATGGTTTCCAGAATCACCCAAGTCCCTACAAAGGACACAAACTCATCGTTTTTTATGGCTGCATAGTATTCCATGGTGTATATGTGCCACATTTTCTTTGTCCAGTCTATCACTGATGGGCATTTGGGTTGGTTCCAGGTCTTTGCTATTGCAAAAAGTGCTGCAGTAAACATACGTGTGCATTTGTATTTATAATCCTTTGGGCATATACTTAGTAATGGGATTGCTGGGTTAAATGGAATTTCTATTTCTAGATCCTTGAGGAATCACCACACTGTCTTCCACAATGGTTGAACTAGTTTACACTCCCACCAACAGTGTAAAAGTGTTCCTATTTCTCCACATCCTCTCCAGCATCTGTTGTCTCCAGATTTTT
>CAUYQU010019630.1:0-28778 GCA_963574635.1 Cheracebus regulus
TTGTGGATTTATCCACCTGTCGTCTTTGTAATTGCCGACTTTCAGATTGGGTCTCTGAGTGGACGTCCGGCTTGTTGGTGATGAAGTTTTTTCTTAGTTTTCCTTTGGGGGGCGCCCCTTCCCCACAGAGCTGGGCCTTCCCGGGTTCAGCTGTGCTTTTTCCGTCCTCAGCGCTTCCAATTGCTGTTCTCCTTGTGGGGATGGGACCAACAGAGCCCGACTAAAAGGGCAACCAGTCCCGTGCACTCCACACCAAGAAGCGCTGCGCCGGCCCGTGTGGCTCCTTCGCCAGGAATCTCCCAGTCTGTGGGCATCAAAAATTCATCTGCAATTGCGGCGTCCACTCACTCTCTGCGCTTTCACTGGGAGCTACAATCCTGAGCTGCTGCTACGTGGCCATCTTGGATCTCTCTCCGCCCGGTGATGACGTTTTTCTGTTTCTTAGTTTTCCTTTGGCGGACGCCCCTTCCCCACAGAGCCGGACCTTCCCGGGTTCGCTGTGCTTGCTGTGAAACTCTCAGTCCTCAGCGCTTCTAATTACTGTTTTCCTTGTGGGGATGGGACCAGCCGAGCCCGTCCGTCCCGTATACTCCCCACCGGGAAGCGCCGCGCTGGAGCACCAGCAAAACAGCCATGCCGGCCAAAAGAGTCGCGCTGGCGACCCGTGTGGCTCCTCTGCCGGGAATCTCCCGGTCTGTGGGCAGCAAAAATTCGTCGGAAAGTGCGGCGTCCACTCCTTCTCTGCGCTTTCCCTGGGAGCTACATTCCTGAGCTGTTGCTAATCAGCCATCTTGGATCTCTCTCTGATTTTTTAATATGATCATTCTGTATTAAGTGACCAGTGAGGCAAATCTGAGCCTAGATTGGTATTTCCATGTGGAAACAGGCTGTAGATATTTGGCCACAAATGCCTTATTTTTGTGCACTCCTTCCTAAAGTGCTGACTGCCTCCCTTTGCTTGGAATTACACCACCAACTCCCTGGATGTTGCTTCACACAGTGGGTCCCAACCATTTGTACAGCACCATGGGTCAGACACAGTTGCTTCATAATGACAAATAATTCATTCTCTACCAATCCTTACATCTCTCTACTAATCTTACTTGCCATTTACCTCTGTGACTTTTTCATACGTCTCGCTCTAGCAGACACATTTTACACCTGTTTCACCTTCTGCCTTTAGTTCCAGTGGCTGCAGTGATGACAGGCTATGCACGGGCTGCAACCAGCCTCACGCAGGCACCATCAGACAGCACCCAGCTTCCTGCCCTGTGCCCCAGAGCTCTTGCCTTCCGTTCTGGGGCTTCCCTGTTGCTGCTGAGACACCGGAAGCTGGGGAGCCCTCACTTAATGCCCACATACATGCCCGGAAGTGTGGGGCAAGCAACACCTCATGGAGTGGATCTTACAGACACTCGCTGATGGGCAAGTTCTTTCTCTTCGGGATGAATTATCCTGAGGCAAATTGTAAGTGGCTTGTTAGAGGAGTGCCCTGAGGTGGAGCCATCAGGTACATTCCCCCGACTGCTGGGATGCTAGGTTACAGAGAGACATACCTTTGAGGCATATTTCTGAGTTTCTATGGGACACCCATGTAGTTGATACAGTTTCGGGTGCACCCTCCCCATGCCTCTCCCTCCTCTCTCACTTCACTCCCCCATTCACTTCTCCATGTAGTTGTTCTCCCTATTAAAGGAGAAATATATAAGCCTTTGCCTCTCAGATTCCACTTTCTGTATGATATCCTGTTTCCTTAGATCCCGTTTCCTATACATCAGCAATAGAAATCCATTCTCCTCTGAGTTACCACTGTGAAAAAGGAGAGGTGGACAACAGCCATCCACGAGAGTACTTTTTCACCCTTTCTCGGAAGGAAGTTTTAACTTCTGCAGAGAGTTAGAGGTACGGGACATTTTCAGAAAGCCATTCAACCACACATTTCAGTTTAGATTTCACTGATCCTGTGCTAGCATGTAGAGAGAGTTATTACAGTCTGTGGTTCAGTGGTTCCTGCTCTTGCCTCTATCACAAAGGAGCTAGTCATTGGCATGGGGGAGTGGGAGAGAGGTGGGGCCACAGGCATCAGGCATTCCTCCTGGCTTTCAGGAGTTGGAGACGTGGCTCCCTAGAGTCAACTTGATGTTAGGAGAAACGTCCTCCTCCCCCACCTCATTCCCACAAAACATTCCCCTTCAGAGATCAAACAAGAAAGAAGTGACACCTCCCTTCTATCACATTTCCTTTTCTTCTGAGAATTTTGGCATGTGGTGGTGAGATATGATATAGACAAAATCATCGAGGAAGCTTATAGGATCTGGGCATTATTAAACATATTTTTATTCGGTGCTTCCAAAGTGCCAGGCACAGTATTAATCCCTGAGATTTATCAGTGAACAAAACAGACACAATTCCTGCCCTCCTGGAGCTTATATCTTAGTGAGGAGGGACAATGAATGAACAAATGAACGGATACCTGAATTAATATGATGCAAACAAGGGCCAGTGGCCTGCTGTTGCAACATTCAGTTTTTGCTTGAGGAAACCAAAGAGCCCTGGAGTCTTTTAGAAAGCCTCTAAAACTGGTATTCTGCCTTAGACTCTTGAAGGGTGCTGCTTGGGGTCAGAAAGATAGCAGAATACTGCTTGGCTGTGAGGTGAGCCCTCCTGGCATCCCTCAAGACTCAGACTGAGTGGTTCAAGAACTTTGGCAATATCCTGATGATCTAAGGGCTATAAGAGCCGTTGGAAAAGGTGGGCTGGCCTCTCCCCAGCCCTCTCTTCCTCTCACCCTGCTGCTTTAGGCCTGTGAGCTGTGTAACTCACACTAATGCAGCATACAGGTGGAAGCAGAGGGAATGATGGAAGGAGTCCTGGATGGAACCAGAACTCCCTGCTCAAGTCCTGGCTTTGTACTTGCATAGATATAAGACTTTAGGCAGCCTGTTTACCTTCTCTGAATCTCTTTCCTTACTAGAAAACAGGCTGCTAAATCTATCTTGAGGATCACTGTGAAGCTTCCAATAGCTGATACATGAAAAAGTATGTTGCAGACCTAACACACATTTAAATGCAATCGATTTAATAGTACTGTGATTATGAGCTAAAAAATATAGTGATGGAGGTGAGTCAGTTGGGAAATTTGTCATGTGTTTCTTTGGGATTCTTTCTCTGGCTATGTAAACTTCTATGACACTATTAGATACTGAAGCTATTTTCAAGTGGGATTTTAAATCAATCATTAAAGAACCATGTAAAGTACCTGATGTTAGTATGAGACTTCCTGTGTTTAAGTCTTAACCTCCTCTGTCGTAGCAGAGGGCTCCTGGGATTTTACTTAATACTAAGGTTGCAGTGAGTGCTTGCTGGTTCTTGGTTGCTGAAAGGAAGGGATGAGAGGTTCCTAAGCTGTTGTGGGGCTCAGGTTTAGGTGGGATGAGCAGGTGACAGAAGTGTTTAGGTACAGGAGCACTGAGAGAAAGACTGCCCCAGTCACTATGGACAGTGGCCCTTTTTACAAGGCTGAACCTCTCTGCTATCTTGCATTAAATTCCATTTTGTGGCATTTAAAAGAAAAGCCATTTCCTGCAGTTCTGAACTGCACACAAAGGTATACCATGTTGTAACTTAATAGTAAACTTAATTTAAGGTGATTATTTGCCTGTTAACACAATTCTCTCATTTTGTAGGCAGTCTTATTGGATCACATTAAAAATATTTAATCTTTAAAACTTCAAATTTATGGCAAGGTATTTGCATGTGTAAAATAATCACTTTTGAAATTTGATAATTAAAAAATGTTTACTGCTGCAGAGATGAACATGAGGAAAGATACAGCAAGTGGCAAAGCATGGACCTAAACTAATGTTAGGAAACAATGTCTCTACTCTTAGATACTATGTCTTTAATGTGTGTGGACATACTGTGCTTAGAAATAAATACATGCCAAATTCTCATCATTGGAGACACTGGTTATTTTACCAAGGCATTAACTGAAATAAAATATATTATTTTCAAAATTGTCTTAAGAAAATGAGACTGATGTAGAGCCAAAAAAATCCCTTTGGAAAAACTGGTCCCATACTTTGTCCTTTATAGAGTCCTGGCTTGTGATAAGTAAAGAATGTCACTGACAGGTCTAGGAATCCCAAGTTTTCTTATGACCTTGAAAAGAGGAATTCACCTGATTCACACAGGTATCTGCAGGCACATAAATTCTTGGCTGGGCTTGAAGTTTCTATAAAGGTCTAATCTTAGATTCCATATGAAAAACTTCCAGCAAAGCTAATTTTTTTTAAAAGAGCATATATGGCAAACAATTATTCTTGTTGCATTTATGCAATAATCAAACCAAGTATAATAGGATTAAACTAAAACTTTTTTAAAAATTGTTTCTTCTTAACTTCTCCTCCTCCTCTTCTTCCTCCTCCTCCTCCTCCTTCTCCTTCTTCTTCCTCTTTTACTTTTTTAATAGACATGGGGTTTTGCCATGTTGGCCAGGCTGATCTTGAACTCACTCATGTGATGCATCCACCTCACCCTAGTACTAAAACTTATTCTACAAATAAATTGGTCCCACTATAATTTTAATAAAATTTTTAATAAAATTGGAGAATTAGTGAAAGAAAAATTATGTTTCAAAATAAACTATAATACAACTGTTATTAGATTCTAGCTTTGATGTTTTTCAATTTTTATTTTCTTTTTTTATTTAACTTTTAAGTTCAGGGGTACATGTGCAGGTTTGCTATAGGTAAACTGCTGTCATGGGAGTTTGTTGTACAATTATTTTGTCACTTTGGTATTAAGCCTAGTACCCATTAGTGACTTTTCCTGATGCTTTCTTTCTTGCATCATCCACCCTTGATAGGCCCCATTGTGTGTTATTCCCCTCTATGTGTCCGTGTGTTTTCATCATTTAGCTCCCACTTATAAGTGAAAACATGCGGTTTTGGTTTTCTATTCCAGCAATAGTTTGCTTAGGATAACAGCCTCCAGCTCTATCCATGTTTCTGTAAATGACATAATCTCATTCTTTTTCATGGTTGTGCAGTATTCTATGGTGTATATGTACCACATTTTCTTTATCCAGTCTACCATTGATGAGTATTTAGGTTGATTTCATGTCTTTGCAATGAGTGTACACATACATGTGTCTTTATAAAATAATGATTTTATAAAGTACTGGGTATATATGTAAATGTATAGGGGATTGCTGGGTTGAATGGCATTTCTGTTTTTAGGTCTTTGAGGAATCACCACACTGCTTTTTAAAGTGATTGAACTAGCTTACACTCCCACCGACAGTGTATAAGTGTTCCCTTTCCTCTGCAACCTTGCCAGCATCTGCTGTTTTTTGACTTGTTAATAATAGCTGTTCTGACTGGTGTAAGATGGTATCTCATTGTGGTTTTGATTTGCATTTCTCCAGTGATCAGTGATGTTGAGCTTTTTGTCATATGCTTGTTGGCTGCATGTATGTCTTCTTTTGAAAAGTGTATGTTCATGTATTTTGCCCCCCCTTTTTTTTTTCTTGAGACGGAGTTTCACTCTTATTGCCCAGGCTGGAGGGCGGTGGCGTGATCTTGACTCACTGCAACCTCTGCCTCCCAGTTCACGTGATTTTCCTGCCTCAGGCTCCTGAGTAGTTGGGATTGCAGGTGCCCACCACCACACCAGGGTAATTTTTATATTTTAATAGAGATAGAGTTTTGCCATATTGGCCAGGCTGGTCTCAAACTCCTGACCTCAAGTGATCTGCTCACCTAGGCCTCCAAAAGTGCTGGGATTATAGGCATGAGCCACCTCTAATAATTTTTGTATATGGTATAAGTTCAGGATCCAGTGGCCCTTTGCCCACTTTATTAATAGAGTTTTTTTTTTCTTGTAAATTTGTATAAATTTTTAATAGATGCTGGATATTTGACGTTTGTCAGATGCACAGTTTGCAAAAAGTTTCCCCCATTCTGTAGGTTGTCTCTTCACTCTTGATAGTTTCTTTTGCTGTGCAGAAGCTCTTTCGTTTAATTAGATCCCATCTGTCAATTCCTGCTTTTGTAGCAATTGCTTTTGGTATCTTCACCATGAAATCTTTGCCTGTTGCTATGTTCAGAATGGTATTGGCTATGTTGTCTTCCAGGGTTTTTATAATTTGGCGTTTTTACATTTGAGTCTTTAATCCACCTTGAGTTAATTTTTGTATATGGTGTAAGGAAGGGATCCAGTTTCAATCTTCTGCATTTGGCTAGCCAGTTATCCCAGCACAATTTATTGAATAGGGAATCCTTTCCTCATTGCTTGTTTTTGTCAGGTTTGTCAAAGATCAGATAATTCTAGGTATGTGGTGTTATTTCTGGGCTATTTTGTGCCATTACCATGCTGCTTTGTTTACTGTAGCCCTGTACTATATTTTGAAGTCAGGTAATATGATGCTTCCAGCTTTGTTCTTTTTGCTTAGGATTGCCTTGGCTATTTGGGTTCTTTTTTGATTCCTTATGAATTTTAAAATAGTTTTTTTTTCTAGTTCCATGGGGAATGGCAATGGTAGGTTAATAAAAATAGCATTGAATCTATAAATTGCCTTGGGCAGTATGGTCATTTTAATGATATTGAGTCTTCCTATCCATGAGCATGAAATGTTTTTCCATTTGTTTTTGTCATCTCAGATTTCTTTGAGCAGCGTTTTGTAGCTCTCCTTATAGAGATCTTTCACCTCCTTGATTAGCTGAATTCCTGGGGGAGGGGGTGTGTGCATGTGTGTGTGTACCAATTGTGAATAGGACTGCATTCTTGATTTGGCGCTCAGCTTTACTGTTGCTGGTGTATAAGAGTGTTAGTGATTTTTGAACATTTACTTTGTGTCCTGAGGCTTTGCTGAAGTTGTTTATCAGCTTAAGGAGCTTTTGGACTGAAACTGTGAGCTTTTCTAGATACAGGATCATGTCATCTGAAAATGGGGATAGTTTGATGTCCTCTCTTCCTATTTGGATGCCCTTTATTTCTTTTTCTTGACTGATTGCCCTGGCCAGGACTTCCAATACTATGCCAAATAAGAGTGGTGTGAGAGAGAGCATTCTTGTCTTGTGCTAGATTTCAAGGGGAATGCTTCCAGCTTTTGCCCATTCAGCATGATGTTTGCTGTGTGTTTGTCATACATGACTCTTATTACTTTATGGTATGTTTCTTCAATACTTATTTTACTGAGAGTTTTTAACATTAAACAGTGTTGAATTTTATCAAAAGCCTTTTCTGCACTATTCAAATAATCATATGGTTTTTGTTTTTAGGTCTCTGAATGTGATAAATCACATTTTTTGATTTACGTGTGTTGAACCAACCTTGCATCCTAGGGATAAACTTGATTGTGGTGGATAAGATTTTTGACATACTGCTGGATTTGGTTGGCCAGTATTTTGTTGAGGATTTTTGCATTGAGGTTCATCAGGATATTGGCTTGAAGTTTTCTTTGTTGTGGCTTTGCCAGGTTTTGGTATCTGAATGATGCTGGTCTTATAGAATGAGTTAGGGAGGAATTTCTCCTCATTGTTTTGGAATAGTTTCAGCAGGAACAGTGTCAGCTCTTCTTTGTATATCTGGTAGAATTCAGCTGTGAATCTGTCTAGTCTTGGCTTTTTTTCTTCTTTTTTTGAGACAGAGTCTCACTCTGTTGCCCAGGCTGGAGTGCAGTGATATAAACTCAGCTGACTGCAACCTCTGCCTCCTGGGTTCAAGCAATTCTTATGCTTCAGCCTCCTGAGTAGCTGGGATTACAGGCATGTGCCATCACACCTAGCTAACTTTTGTGCTTTTAATAGAGAGGGGGTTTCACCATATTGGCCAGGCTGGTCTTGAACTCCTGATCTCAAATGATCTGCTTGCCTCAGCCTCCCAAAGTGCTGGGGTTGCACTGTGACCAGCCCCTGGCCTTTTTTTGGTTGGTAGGCCATTTATTGTAATTATTGACTTGATTTCAGAGCTTGTTATTGGCCTATTCAGGGTTTTAATTCTTCCCAGTTCAGTCTCGGGATAGTGTATGAGTCCAGGGATTTGTCAGTTTTTTCTAGATTTTCTAGTTTCTGTACATAGAAGTGTTCATAATATTCTCTGATGGTTACTTGTTTTTCTGTGGAGTCAGTGGTAATATGCCCCTTGACATTGCTGATTGCATTTATTTGAATCTCATCTCTAATCTTTTTTCATTAGTCTAACTAGCAGCCTCCTTTATTTTTTCAGAAAACCGGCTCCTGGATATTTTGAATGTTTTTTTTTTGTGTATGTCTCAGTCCTTCAGTTCAGCTCTGATTTGGGTTATTTCTTTGTCCTCTGCTAGCTTTGGGGTTTGTTTGCTCTTGGTTCTCTAGTTCTTTTAGTTGTGATATCTTTCTAACTTTTTGATGTGGCCATTTAGTGCTATAAATGTCTCTCTTAACATGGTCTTAACTGTGTCTCAGAGATTCTGGTATGTTGTATCTTTGTTCTCATCAGTTTCAAAGAACTTCTTGATTTCTGCCTTTATTTCATTGTTTATCCAAAAGTCACTCAGGAGCAGGTTATTCAAATTTTCATGTAATTGTATGGTTTTGAGTGAATTTTTTTAGTCTTGGTTTGCAATTTGATTGTGCTGTGGTCTGAGATTGTTTTGGTTTCAGTTCTTTTGTATTTGCTGAGGAGTGTCTTTCTTGTGAATATGTGATCAATTTTAGAGTACGTGCCATATGGCAAAGAGAAAAATGTATATCCTGTTTTTGGGTGGAGAGTTCTGTAGATGTCTATCAGGTCTATTTGATCCAGTGCTGAGTTCAGGTCCTGAATATCTTTGTTAATATCTAATACTGTCTGTGGGGTGTTAAAGTCTCCCACTGTTACTGTGTGGGAGTCCAAGTCTCTTTGAAGGTCTCTAAGAACTTGCTCTACAGCCCTACAGCCCCTGTCAAACCACTGGTGCAAATTGCTGAGTCGAGTGGCCAAAGAACTTGGAGTCTGATGTCCAAGGGCAGGAGGAAAAAAAAAGGAAACATCTAGTATGGGAAAAAGAAGCCAGAAGACTCAACAAGCAATGTTATTCCACCTTTTCCCACCTGCTTTGTTCTAGCTGCACTGGCAGCTGATTGGATGGTCTCCATCCACATTGAGGGTGGATCTTCTCTCAGTCCACGGACTTAAATGTCAATCTCCTTTGGCAGCACCCTCATAGACACACCCCGATACAGTACTTTACCAGCCATCTAGACATCCTTCAGTGCAATTGAGCTGACACCTAATATTAACCACCCCACCACCCCACCTCTTTTTTCTGTTTTCCATTTGCCTGGTAGATTTTTCTCAATCCCTTATTTTGAGCCTATGTGTGTCACTGGGTGTGAGATGGGTTTCTTGAAGACAGCATACCAATGGGTCTTTGTTCTTTGTTCTTTATCTAGCTTGCCACTCTGTGCCTTTTAATGGGGGCATTTAGCCCATTTACATCCAAGGTAGTATTGATATGTGTGGATTTGATTCTGTCATCATGATGTTAGCTGTTTATTTTGCTGACTTGTTTATGTGATTGCTTTATGGTGTCACTGGTCTGTGTACTTCTCTGTGTTTTTGTAGTGACAGGTAATGGTAATAGTATTTCCCCCCCCATATTTAATGCTCCCTTCAGAAGCTCTTGTAAGGCAGGTGGTAATGAATTTCCTCAGCATTTGCTTGTCTGAAAAGGATCTTATTTCTCCTTGACTAATGAAGCTTAGTTTGGCTGGATGTGAAATTCTAGTTTGGAATTTATTTTCTTTAAGAATGTTGAACATTGGCCCCCCAGTCTCTTCTGGCTTGTAGTGTTTGTGCTGAGAGTTCCACTGTTAGTCTGATGGGCTTCCCTTTGTAGGTGACTTGAGCTTTCTTTCTTGCTGCCTTTAACATTTTTTCTTTCATTTTGACCTTGGAGAATCTGCTGATTATGTGTCTTGGGGGTGAGTTCTTGTAAAATATCTTACTGGGATTCTCTGCATTTCCTGAATTTGAATGCTGGCCTCTCTAGCTATCTTGGGGAAGTTCTGATGGATGATATCCTGAAATATATTTTCCAAGTTGGTTCCATTACTCTTATTGCTTTCAGGGACACCTATGTGTCATAGATTTGGTCTCTGTATATAATCCTGTATTTCTCAGAGGTTCTGTTTGTTCCTTTTTATTTTTTCTGTATTCTTGTCTGACTGTCTTATTTCAGAAAGCCAGCTTCAAGTTCTGAGATTCTTTCCTCTGCTCAGTCTGTTCTGCTATTAATACTTGTGGTCGCATTATGAAATTCTGGTAGTGTGTTTTTTGGTTCTATCAGGTCAGTTTCATTCTTTTCTGTACTGGCTATTTTGTCTGTCATTTCTTGCATTGTTTTATCATGATTTTTAGCTTCCTTGGATTGGGTTTCAGCATAGTTCTGTAGCTCAGTGATCTTCACCTCTGTACACATTCTGAATTCTATTTTCTATCATTTCAGCCATCTCAGCCTGGTTCAGAACACTTGCTGGAGAGGTGATGCAGTCACTGGGAGGAAAGTTGGCACTCTGGCTTTTCGAGTTGTCAGGGTTCTTGCACTGATTCTTCCTCATCTCTGTGGGCTTATCTTCCCACAGTCTTTGAAGTTGCTGACCTTTGGATATTTTTTTTTCTTTTATTCTATTTGACCTTGTGGGTTTGATTGTGGTAGAAGGTAGATTCAGCTAGATGGCTTCATTTCTGGAAGATTTTAGGGTGCCAGTGTTCAGCCCCCAATTCCTAGACTGTGTGCTTTAACTCTGGGGGACTTGTATTGGGCACCAACTTTATTCTCTGGCTCCTCAAGGTTAGGAATCCACTGCACTGGTGGGGGAGGGGTGCAGAGGGTGGCACTGAGGTATTCCCGGACTGCTGGTCACTAAAAGCATTTCATAGTGCAGTGATTATGGGATTCATCCTTGTTCACACATGCCAGCAGCAGTGGTAGTGGTGGCCGTGGTAGAGTGCTAGTGAGTGCCAGGGTGCCTGCCTCCCTGCTGGCACTCACCACAGTGGTGGAGGCAGTGCAGCTGGAAGGGAGGTGGGGGACCCCTGCTGGTGACTGAGTGCAGGATCACGTTGGAGATGGTGTTGGCTCGGGGATGGAGCACTGGAGGGCTCAAATCTGGGTGCTTTCGCTGTGGCCTGCAAGCAGGGGTGTCACTCAGGGTGGAGGAGGATCCACTGTTCTCTGCACAGTGTTAGCACAAGGGTGGTGCTGGCTAGCTCTGTGCCTGCCAAAGCTCCATCTGCAATGGCAGTCGACAGGGGGAGGGGGAGTGGACTACATTCTCTCACCTGGCAGGACAAGGCAAGCAAAACCACTGGCACAGACACCTGCCAGCAATGGATATGGAAGTTGCCATGGACCTGGGGGAAGCTGCAGTATTGAGAGGGAACATGTGGGCTGGTGCTTGGCCACAGGTGCTGCCCCACTGGAGCTCTCTGCCGGTCAGCCATGATCCCACCAGAGCAGAATCTATGGTGTAGGCCCCCACGGCACCCAAGACTGCCCTGCAAACAGGCATGCCAGGGTGGGGCCCTGGTGAGACAGGAGAATAGGGTCTGGAGGCAGGGAACCTAAGGCCAATTCACACTGACTTCCTAGAACCAAGCCAAAAGGAAAACCCCAACTTTCCATACCCAAGTAACAGAAGGACCAGAGGCTACTCCCTTTGCTACCCATGCCCCCAGCTTTCTGCGTGGCAGATGAAAAGTTGAAAGTACCTCTGATTGATCCTCTCGCACAACCAATCAGATTGGTCATAGGCCTAGTCTTTATTTGCATAGGAGTATAACTTTGTAAATTCACTTTAGCCTCTAATTGGTCCCCTCCTGCAACCTATCAGATGTCTGTATAGGGTGTAACTTTGTAACTTCACTTTAACCTCTGATTGGTTGCCTTCTGTAACCAGTCAGACTGGTTGCAGGCCACTACTACATTTACCTAGGGCATAAACCAAGTAACCAGTGGGAAACCTCGAGAGGGTATTAAAACACCAGAACATTCTGTAACCTGAGCTTCTGAGCCATTTGTTCGAGCCTGCTCCCACTCTGTGGAGAGTACTTTCATTTCAGTGAATCTCTTTCATTGCTTCATTCTTTCCTGGCTTTGTTTGTGCATTTTGTCCAATTCTGTGTTCAAAATGAACTCACAGCTGTGCATGTGCACATACCTGTGCACCTACACACATACTTGCACACATACATATGCCTCTGCACCCACATATACCCCCTGCCCATGACCACAGAGGTGACTTGAGCCATCCCTGGAGCCCCAGGTGGGAAGCAGTGATTGGATCAGCCTGACAAGTCCCAGCAGTCGTTCCCCCGCCCCCTCCTAATTTGAGCTGCCTGCAAATAGGAGCTAGTTTCTCTTCTGGGGTTAGTGAGGAGTAAAGATAGGGGGTGCACAGAAGTAGCCCTGCCCACTGTCACAGGCTTTTCTGGGGGCTACAGGAACCCAGGTGCCGGGTTTCCTTGGCAGCAGCAGACCCATCAGGGTTGGGCTGGCGGGGAAAGAACCTGCCAGGTCTTCCTCCCTTTAGCCCCCCAGCATCTCCGCCCACCTAGAGGAGACCTGGATCTTGGAAGGACGAAGGATGAACTCTGGCAACTATCCAACCCGCTCCCACCCTTCTCATTTTCTTTAAAACTCTCAACAGGCCCTCCCCCGGACTCCCCCACTGTGAAAGTAAGAGGTGTTTCTGGGATGGCATTGAGAAACATTAAGGTTCAAGGACAAACATGAAGATAGCCAGCATCCCCTCCCCAGAAGCAACCAGGGCACTTGCCAGTGAGGCCGAGCACTCAGGAGCAGCCATCACAATGCTGGGGCTCTTCTTTTTTAGAGTCTCACTTTGTTGCCCAGGCTGGAGTGCAGTGGTGCCATCGCAGCTCACTGCAGCCTCCACCTTCTGGGTTCAAAGGATTCTCCTGCCTCTGCCTCCTGAGTAGCTGGGATTACAGGCTCACGCCACCACGCCTGACTAATTACTGTATTTTTAGTAGAAATGGGCTTTCACCATGTTGGCCAGGCCGGTCTCAAACTCCTGATCTCAGGTGATTCTCGCGCTTCAGCCTCCCAAAGTGCAGGGATTACAGGCATGAGCCACCGTGCCCTGTCTATTGCTGAGGTTCTTTTGGGGGGGTTTTGTTTTGTTTTTGTATCTGCAATGGGATACATAGAGCACAAAATGTATCACTTTAAGTACTTCTTTAGCTGTGCTGCGCCGTGGCATGACGTCCATGCAAGCTGTTGTGCAGCTGTCACCAGCATCCATTCCAGAGCCCTTTCACCTTCCCCAGCTGAAACTCTATGCCCGTCAAACACCATGCCCCATGCCTCTCCCCCGGCCCCTGGTAGCCTCCTCTCGTTCTGTGTCAGGGACTCTGACCATCCCTCTGGAATCACACAGTATTTGTCCTTCGTGCCTGACTTTTCTCACTCAGCACAATGTCCTCCAGGTCCATCCATGTGGTAGCGGGTGTCAGAATCTCCTTCCTGTGCGAGGCTGAATACTATTCTGTCATACATATCACTGCATTTTGCTTATCCTTCCATCAAACCTGGGTTTTTTGGCAGGCACAGTGGCTCACGCCTGTAATCCCAGCACTTTGGTGGGTGAGTAGCCTGAGGCCACGAGTTGAAGACCAGGCCTGGGCAACATGGAAAAACGCCCTTCTCTACTAAAAAGACAAAAATTACCCGGGCGTGATGGCACATGCCTGTGATCCCTGCGACTTGGGAAGCTGAGACAGGAGAATCTTTTGAACCCAGGAGGTAGAGGTTGCAGTGAGCCGAGATGATGCCACTGTACTCCAACCTGGGCAACAGAGTGGAATCCTGTCTCAAAAAAAAAAAAAAGCTGGGTTTTTTAATGTGAGTGTTTCTGTGGACTTTCCACCCCTCTGACACTTACCAGTGCCCTGACCACTGTTTTCCTCTCCCACCTCACAATATCTCGAAGAAGGTGCAAGACCAAGAAATAGCATGATGTGAATATGTGTTCGCAGGGCCAGGTGAGGCAAAGGCCCCGCCTCCAGGAGAAGAGAGAGGCCAAGGTCAGCAGAGGGGAAGAGGTGGGAGCTGGAGTCATTCGTCAGGGGAGCCGCCTGGAAGTGGGTGGGGGACCTGGCAGGGCATGGGTGGATTCTCCAGTGACCTGGGCCTGCAGACCACCCACTGCTCAGCACTCCTGGACACCTGGAGGGGGCTGGGCTTAAGGCGAGACCTTTCCCCTCATCAAGGGTACCAGAACCAACAAACCAGGGAATTTCTTGGGAGTCTCCCTAAGAAAGGACACATGGCCACTATTAAATACTCACATATCTATGGTCAAAACCTCTGACCAATAGCAGGTGGGTTCACTGGAAAAGACCATTAAAGTGGGAATCATAAAATAAAACCTCTCTGATAATATAAAGTTTTTAACTGGAAACACACTTTTAACTTGGATGTAGGTTTGAGGCCGGGGAATATTGGGAAGGAGCCCCTGAGTGGGATCCCACATCAGCTTGTTTCGCATAAGTCATATCTGTAATGTCCATTCATGATTTCCAACTTGGTTCTCTTTAAAGTGGAGCCAGAACTTAAAGACACTTGTGATGCGAGCAACCTGAGGGTCGCCTGGGGTGGGGCTTCCCGGACTTGCATATACCGCTGTCTTGCCCACATCTGATTTGACAGCGATTTTTGTAAAATGACTCACCTCAAGAAAGGTTTCCAAGGCATTCAACGTGTATATCTTAGAAACAAAAATTCATTCTCATTACCCTCATATCTCATTGGTTTACACTAAATTTAATTAGATGACTTCACTCTTACAGCAAGTGCAGCTGGCAGGAACCAGCTTAAGAGTAAACCCACAGGCCCAGTGCAGTGGCTCACCCCTGTAATCCTAGCACTTTGGAAGGCTGAGGTGGGCAGATCATGAGGTCAGGAGTTCAAGACCAGCCTGGCCAACATGCTGAAACCCTGTCTCTACTAAAAATACAAAAATTAGCTGGGCTTGGTTGCATGCATCTGTAATCCCAGCTACTCAGGAGGCGGAGGCAGGAGAATTGCTTAAACCCAGGACTCGGAGGTTGCAGTGAGCCTAGATTGCACCACTGCACTCCAGATTGGGCCACAGAGTGAGACTCCACTTCAAAAAAAAAAAAAGAGTAAACTCACAGACTGTTATGGGTGGCTCAGCATGCTCCGCAGGTGAGCTGGTGAAGAAGCATTCGTCATGGCCTGTGGACAGCTGCATAGGTTACCAGACGAGGATTGCTCTCAATAACAACTTTTGGTAAATTTGCATATATATATATATATATATATATATATATATTTGAGACGGAGTTTCGTTCTGGTTGCCCTGGAGTGCAGTGGCGCGATCTCAGCTCACTGCAACCTCTGCCTCCCAGGTTCAAGTGATTCTTCTGCCTCAGTCTACCCAGTAGGTGAGGCATGCACCACCAGGTCGCCTGATTCTCAGAAGCCCTCTCTAAGGTTAGCTGTGGGTTCAGCATCCGTTTCACACCTTCTGAGCAGCTCTGCCAGGCTGAGCTCCAGATGCTGCAGGTGCTTCAGACCTGCAGAAGTGGTCCTCTAAGAGCACAGCTGGGGAACTAAGACATGCCTGTTCCCCAGCCTAACATGGCAATGACTGACAGAGTAACGCGGGGCACGCGACTTCCTGCACGATACCTGGGTGCATGAAACATTTCTTTGTTTTTCAAATCAACATGTCTAAACTTTAAAAAATTGGTGCTGGACTGAGCAAGTAGTGTCAGAGCACATTTCCTCAGTGCGAGCCCAGTGCTGCGCATGCTTGGGGAGTGGGTGGGTCTCCCCATACTGCCCCTTCCCCACCCTCCTAGAAGAGCTGGTATCATAGCTGTCTGCATCTCCATCCACACACCCATCCCCAGCTGTAAGCCAGTTGAGCCTCGGTCATGCTCAGGGTCATACGGGAACTGGGGGCTGATTTTTTTCTGTACAGTTTGGGAAGGGTATGGGTCTTTGTCCACTGCAGCTGCCACTCCAGGCCTGTGCCACAGGAGAGGGAATCCAGCCTCTGGGTACATCGTGCATGCCCTCTCTTGGCCCCTAAACTGAGGCACACTGAACTACACCCCTGAGCAATGCCCAGCCCCTTCCCCTCAAGTGTTTGCATTCCAGGGCCGACCATTCCTCTACATGCACACCCGCAAAGCACCAGCCTGCATCCTGTTCCAGGGATCCAACCCCCCACCCCACCAAGAGACAGAACCACCAGGGCCAGTGGCTCCCCATGGACACCGGGAGGCGGCTTTCCCTTCCTGGGCTGGGGGTGGAAAACCCTCTAGAGAGACAACAGCTGCAAAAGAATAAAGCCACACACTCAAAAGCAACAACAAGGAAACACCAAGTCATTTTTTCCATAGCCACTCACCTCTTCACACCCTCTCCCTGGAAGCCCTGTGAACCCCCGTGCTCCTCAGCCAGGGCTGGGCCTGTGCCCAAGGCTGCCCCGGAGGTGTGGGTGGAGGAGGTTGTCTTGAGCTGTCCCAGGGGTGTTGGTCAGGACTGGGCAGGGAAGGAGATTCTGCGCAGTTCATATCAGCTGCCACAGGATAAGCTTTCTCTTAAAGAATGCTCTGTCACACAAGCTACACACAGAAGTGTATAGTACAGAGGTTCCTAAGGGCACAGCGGGCAGGAGGTTGGAGATCAGAGTACCTGGAGAGCCCTCTCCTTTCCCCCCTGACTACTGGGGATCCCTAGAGGGAGCAGCTCTTCAGGCCAGATATAAAAGAGAAAAGGGCAGATCTGAGCTTGGTGGGATGAAAAGTGGAAGGACGGACAGATGGACGCATGGAGAGATGGAACTGGAAAGAGGGATTTGCATTAGTCAGAATGTTTTCTGTTACCCGTGATAGAAACCCAATTCAGACCAGCTTAGGTGGAAAAAAAGAGGGTTGGGGGATGTTGTGGAACTTATTGGCTTATGCACCTGAAATATCCAGGGATGGGCTAGTTTCAGGTATGGCTGGATCCAGGACTCAAGCAATGATCTCAATGTCTCCCTCTCATTCACATTTTCTCTTCACTTTCCTTATCTTTACTTAGCTCACATTTACGCATTGACCTTTCATGTCTTCCTGCAGATAGGTTATGCTATCAAGGAAGAGACCACCAGTAGCCCAGGCCTTACATCCTCCCAGCTTGGTAATCCAAGCAGAAAGACATTTTTCTGGTAACCATATAAAGGCCTGATTGGCTTGGATCACGGGCCCACCCCTTGAGCCAGCCGCTGATACCAGGGTAATGGGAGCACTAGCTCTGGGCAAGCCAGGGTCATGCACCAGTGACATGGCCAGAAGAGAATGGAACCGTGACCCACAGTCCCAACAGAACTATTGCTGGAAACGGAGGAGGGTGGTTTTGTGCAGACTAGAAAAAGTCTGCTACAGCAATCCAAGCTGTTGGTATGGAATAAACAAAAGGGCAGAGATGGGAACAGCCAGGCAGAGCAAAGCATTCTTGCTGGGAGAAGCAGGAAATGAGAGGGAAGGTGGATCAGGCCACCCACAGAGGGTCTGGGACACCCCACAGACAGCACATCCTCTCCATATCCACCACTCTCACTTTCTATCAAAATCACCTCTAGATACAACTCAACAACAGAATAAACAACCCAACTCACAAGTTAGCAAAGGACTTGAACAGACATTTCTCCAAAGAAGATATACAAATGGCCGATAAGCACATGAAAAGATGATTAAATCACTAATCATTAGGAAAGTGCAAATTAAAGCTCTCTGAAATACCACTTTTCACTCAGGATGGCTATTACGAGCGAACAAACAAAGTAACAAGTGTTGGGCCAGCTGTGGTGGCCCGACGCCTGTAATCTCAACTTTGGGAGCCCGAGGCATATGGATCGTGAGGTCTAGAGTTTGAGACCAGCCTGATCAACATGGCAAAACCCCATCTCTACTAAAAATACAAAAATTAGCTGGGTGTGGTGGCGCCCACCTGTAATCCCAGCTACTCAGGAGGCTGAAAGAGAATCCTTGAACCCGGGAGGTGGAGGTTGCAGTGAGCCAAGATCACGCCACTGCACTCCAGCCTGGGTGACAGAGCAAGATTCCATCTCAGAAAAAAGTGTTGATGAAGATATAGAGAAGTTAGAATCCCGTGCACTGCTGGTGGAAATGTGAAATGGTGTAGCCACTGTGGAAAACAGTATGACATTTCGTTAAAAAATAAAATTACTATGTGATACTGCCCAGGTGTGGCTCACATCTGTAATCTCAGGACTTTGGGAGGCTGAGGCGGGTGGATCATTTGAGGTCAGGGGTTCAAGACCAGCCTGGCCAGCATGGTGAAAACTAGTCTCTACCAAAATACAGAAAAATTAGCCGGATGTGTGCGCCCTTGTAGTCCCAGCTACCCAGGAGTCTGAGGTGGGAGAATTGCTTGAAATCAGAAGGTAGAGGTCTCAGTGAGATGAGATCTCACCATGGCACTCCAGCCTGGGTGACAGAGTAAGACCTTTACTAAAAAATAAATGTTTTTAAAAAATAATTACTATGTGATCCTGTGATCCAGCAATTTTACCTCCGGATGTATGCCCAAAAGAAAAGCAGGATCTCAAAAAACTATTTGCACACTCATATTCATGGTAGCATATTCTCAATAGCCAAAAGGTGGAAGCAATATGCATATAAGAGAATATTATTCAGCCTTCTGACATAAGCTATGACATGGATGAACCTTGAGGACATTATACTAAGTGAAATAAGCCAGGCACAAAAGGACCAATCCTATATGATTCCACTTGTATGAGGTACCTGGAATAGTCAAATTTGTAGGGACAAAGTAGAATGTTGCCAGTAGCTGGGAGCGGGGAGAATGGGGATTTCTTATTTATTGTGTATGCAGTTTCAGTTTTGCTAAATGAGACAGTTCTCTGGACGGTGGTGATGGTAATACCAACAATATGAATGCAGTTGTCTAGTCAGCTTGGGCTGCTGTGACAGAATACCATAGACTTAAAATACCCATGGCTTAAACAAAAGACATTTATTTTCTCATGGTTCTGGAGGCTGGAAGTCCAACATCAGAGTGCCGACATGGCTAGGGTCTAATGAGGGCTCTCTTCCTGACTTGAAACAGCAGCCTTCCTGCCTTGTGCTCATGTGGCCTTTCCTCAGCACAAGCACGTGGAGAAATCTGTCTTCCTCTTCTTTTAAGGGATCTGATCCCATCATGAGGGCCCCATTCCCGTGATATCAACCAAACCTAATCGCCTCCCAAAGATCCCACATCCAAAACCCATGACATTCAGAGTCCGGGCTTCAACATGAATTTGGCAGCGAGACACTCAGTCTGTAACAGTCCTTAATGTCACTGAACTATACACTTAAAGATGGTTATGATGGTAAATTTCATGTTATACATATTTTACCACAATTGAAAAAAATCTATACAAGTAAAAAAAATCCCTTGTGGAGCAAGTTAAGATTCAGGTCCTTGGGTTCCATCATAGTGATCTGATGACTGGCTCTAGCTGCAGCTTGGGAGGAGCTGATCTTTTATGAGCTACAGGCAAATCCAAGACACTAGACAGTTTGAGAAGCACAAGTTAAACACCAGGGAGCCACAGAAGGGTTTCAGCAGGGCGGTGGCAGGATGCGAGTGGAGGGTGATACGGTGGTGTGGTGGAGTGCTGAAAGAGGCTTTTTTTTTTTTTTTTTTGAGATGGAGCCGCACTCTGTTGCCCAGGCTGGAGTGCAGAGGCACATCTCGGCTCACCACAACCTCCGCCTTCCAGGTTCAAGCAATTCTCCTGCCTCAGCCCCCCGAGCAGCTGGGATTACAGGTGCCCGCCATCACACCTGGCTAATTTTTTGTATTTTTAGTAGAGATGGAGTTTCATCATGTTGGCCAGGCTGGTCTCGAACTCCTGACCTCAGGCCATCCGCCTGCCTCAGCCTCCCAAAGTGCTGGGATTACAGGCATGAGGCACCACATGGAGAAGAAAGAAGTTCTAAAGCTGTCTTGTCCACATGGAGAAGAGGGGAAAGATGGGGAAGAGAAGGGAGAAACTTATGAAGGGGACGGGGTGAACAACCTCCAGAGCAGAGTGACTGTTCCCAAGAGCAGCACTGAACAGAAACCCGCTGACCTCAAGGCCATTGCCAGCCCAGCCAGCAGCCCCCTCTTAATGAAAGGGGAGTGAGCTCCTTCCAGCTGGCTCTCCCAGCACCACCCTGACTGAGGCGTCTTGCAGCAGGACCATCTGCAGACACAAAAAGAGCAGCTTCTTCCGCTGTAGGAAACCAGCCGGCATCACTGGGGCCTGGCCAGGGACAGACTCCAAGCCACGGACAAAGGCATCTGCACTGTCTCAGCCAACACCTGCCGGGAGGGAAAGAAGAAACCCTCACTGGGAAGCACATGGCTCTGCTCCCAGCCATCCGGCCTCTGATGGCCACTTATCATTCAAGGGGACAGGCCCTGCGGGGAGGAGCTGGGGCCCTCCAGAGGCCAGGCTCTCAAAAGCCATTTCCATTGCTACTGGAGCAGTGAGGCCCTGTTCTGATCGGAGACACTGCAGCATCTGCAGAAGGAAGAAGCCTGTGGCTCTGCTCTGAGGCCCAGCCTTTGCCAGGCGAGATAAAGAGATCAGTTTATCACAGGGCCTCTCTCTGCTCTCTAAACACTTTCCAAGGCACCAAACCAGCTCTATCCAGAATGATAAAGAAGTGTGTGAACTCCAGGCTCCAAGGACAGGCACCCTCTCCCCTCCAAGGTGAATCCAGCCAGGTGGCAGCTGGATGCAAACAGTTAATGGGACCAGAGGCCAGGGGCAGGACGGGGCACCTTTTCTGCCGCAGAGAAAGCACCCGATTGTGGTGGGTGCAGATAGGACTTTATGTTGGCTTTTGGGTCCCACTGCCAACTAAGAGATCACTTGGAAGAACGTTTTCAGAAGGGCCAATGTCCATGCACTTAGTGGCAACCTTCAGCCTCAGACGTGCCCCTGAGGGTCCCTGCCTCCAGAAGGCCCCTCCCAGCATGGTACCTGTTTAGACCGACCTGATCTCTCTCCAGAGAATCTCAGGTTTCCTTTTCTCTTTCCTTTCTCTTGTGCTTTTTGTAAAAACCTCAAGCAGCACTGTTATGAATTAAATTGGGTCCAACCCCCTCCCCAATTCATAAGTTGGAGCCCTAACCCTCAGAATGCGACGTTATTTAGGAATACGGTCATTGCAGATGTACTTAGTTAGGCTAAGATGAGGCCATGCTGGAAAAATGGGCCCTAATACTACATGACAGCTGTCCTTATGAACCCGCCTTTGCAAAATTATGAGTGAGGCAGTGAAAGAGGCCTCACTTAACCGACTCCATCTTGCTTCTGACCTCCAAGCTGTCCTTGCTCATTCCTGGGAGTAGGCTGAACTAACTTTGGGAGAAATTTATAGTGTATGGTTTAAAACAAAGATGATGACAGCCTTTTCCCAAAGCAGACGTCCTCCTTGCTTGGGGACTAGACTGCCTTTGTAAGACTAATAAATTAGCCAAAAGATTAGAAATTATGGTTTAGGAGCCATGCAGCCAGAGGCTACACGTTTCTGACCCTCCCTAAACTGCTCGAGATATTTTGCAGGTCCTACACTTGATGGATCAGCTGGCATCACCCAGATCAATAAACTGGTTCTTTGATCTTGTGGCCCCCACCCAGGACTGACTGAGCTCGAGAAGACAGCTTAGACTTACTATGATTTCATCCCTGACCAATCAGCACTCCAGATTCACTGGCTTCCCTGCACCCACCAAGTTGTCCTTAAAAACTCTGTTCCCTGAATGCTCAGGGAGACTGATTTAATAACAAAACTCCAGTCTTCTGTGTAGCTGGTGCTGCGTGAATTACTGTTTCTCTATTGCAATTCCCCTGTCTTGATGAATTGGCTCTGTCTATGCAGTCGGCAAGGCGAACCCATTGGAAGGTTACACCTATAAAACGAGGAAATGTGGACACAGAGACATGAGTCAAGGGAAGACAATGTGAAGACACGGGAGAAGATGGCCACTTGAAATCCAAGGAGAAAGGCCTGGAACAGAGCTTGCAAAACCCTGGCTTGCAGACCTTCCCTCACAGCCTCAGAAGGAACTCACCCTACTGACACCTTGATCTTGGACTTCCAGCCTCAGAGCTGTTAGACGTGTATTTCTGTTGTTTAAGCCAGAGGTACCCAGCCTTGGCATTGTTTTCAGCAGCCCTAAATACCCTCTATTAAATGCCTTTGTGCTGGAAATGCCTGGAGTGGTTTTCATTTCACACCCTGGATCCTGAGTGATAGAAGTAATTTGATAAGTCTTATTTCAAACCTTTCTGCAGAGACATTAAACACCTACTTAAGTTAGTTCCCTACTTAAGACTACAAAATTGACACCTGTTCATTGTGAAAAATTTGGGGTTACTTAAGAGTATACAAAAGAAAATAATCACTTAGCATTTTTGAGGTTTTTCCATTCAGCCTTTTCTCTGTGGATCTTTGTAAATATATATGTTTTTTTTTCCTAAGCTAGGATCATAATGTGAATACAGTTTTATAACTTGCTTTTTATTCTTTTTAATATGTGAGCATTCTCCCATGTTGTAGAATTGTCTTCAAGAAGATGAGTTTGAATGAATACAGAATATTGTACCATAGTTCAGTTTATGTTTTAACTCATTTCTTTTGTGAGATAGCTATGTTATAAATATAAAAGAGGCCATTAACATATGTACAGTTTAAACAATAATTATAAACACCAGGTAAAAAAACAGAATAGGCCAGGAACAGTGGCTCATACCTGTAATCCCAGCACTTTGGGAGGTCAAGACAGGAGCGTTGTTTGAAGCCGAGAGTTTGATACCAGCCTGGGCAATATAGTGACACCCTGTCTCTACAAAACAGTTTAAAAATTTGATCGGGTATGGTGGCTTATGCCTGTTATCCCAGCATTTTGGGAGGCCAGGCAGGTTAATCACCTGAGGTCAGGAATTCGAGACCAGCGTGGCCACCATGATGAAACCCCTTCCCTACTAAAAATACAAAAATTAACCGGGCATGATGGCAGCACCTGTAAGGGAGGCTGAGGCAGAGGAATCTCTTGTACCTGAGAAATGAAGGATGCAGTGAGCTGAGATCATGCCACTGCACTCCAGCCTGAGTGACTATTTTTTTTTTGAAAAAATTAGCAAGGCATGGTGGCACGTGACTGTAGTTCTAGTTATGCAGGAGGCTGAGGCAGGAGAAGTGCTTGAACCCGGGATTTTGAGGTTGCTTTGAGCTGTGGTCACACCACTGCACTCCAGCCTGCGTGTCAGAATGAGACCCTGTCTCAAAAATAAAGGACAAGAAAGGAAGAAGGACAGAGAGAGAGGGAAGGGACGGACGGATGGACGGACGGAGGGAGGGAAGGAAGGGAGGGAGAGAAGGAGTGAAGGAGTGAAGGAAGGGAGGAGGGACGGAGGAAGGGAGGAGAGGGGGAGGGATAGAGATGGCCCAGATATAGGAAGCCTGTCCTCAGCTCTCCCCCACACTTCTCTGCAGCTTTATTCAAGAACTCTTAATCTCATCTCAAGATACTAGCTCTGACTTATCTGTATCCTTTTGAAATTTAAAAGTCAGACACTTGACTCCTTGTCATCTAACAACCATCCCTTGAAGTAATGGTGTCCCTAAGCCAGCTGCCTGAATGAGGGAGTGACACGGGGTACCAGGAAATAGTGGGTGGGGAAACATTTGTTTTCAAAACATGATCCTGCCACACTGTTCTGTTATTCTTACAGGTTTATAGGAGAAAGGAGAAGACAGAAACAAAATGATCATTCTTTTCTTGCTTTTCTTAGTAACTTTTACTGTCTTTGAATTCATTTCTAGACCATATCATGTAGTTTGACTGCTTTTGAATTTTATGTAAATAGAAGGAATGTCTTCCTCTTGGCTTCTTTTGCTGTCCCTAGGAGTCATCTATTGCTCCATGTAGCAATAGCTTGTTACTGTCACTAACATACAGTTTTTCATTGTGTACATATATACTCACCGTAATTTATTCATCCGCATTTGTTGGTCATGGACCTTTGGGTTGTTTCCAAAATTTGTCTGTTGTGAATATTATTGTATATGAATCCTAGGGCAATTGCCAAGCATTTCTGTTGGTAATTTCACTTCAGAGCATAATTACTAGTGTAATGTGTTGTCAACTTGATCAAACAGTACCAAACTGATTTCAGTGTATTTATACCAATACTCCCGTCAACAGTGGATGAGTTCCCATTCCTCCACAGCCTCACTAGCACCAGGGCTCATTGTACTTTAAACATTTTTTAGTCTAGTGGTGTGTGATGGTATCTCATTATGGTTTTAATTTTCATGCTCCTATTTAGTAAGTGAAATGGTATCTGTTCATGTTGATCAGCCATGTCAATTGCCTCTGTAGAATTGCCTTTGTGAAATTCTTGTTCAAAACTTTTGCTGATTTCCATGGGTCAGCTGTGTTGTTCTTATGGCTTTATAGGAGTGCTTTGTATATTCTGTATGTAAGTCCATTGTCAGTTGCATGTGTTGCAGATATCCTCTCCCAATCTATAGCTTATCTTTTTGTGCTTTTCATGATGTCTTTTGAGGTATATAAATTTATTAGTCTTTTATTGTTAGTACATTTTTGGGGTCTTGTTTAAGAAACCCTTCCTTACCTCAAGGTCCTAGATATTCTACTATGCTCCTTCCTAAAACTTGTTATCTTTCACATCCAGGTCTTTCATCGACCTGTAATTATTTTGTAGACCATATAATTATACCCAGTTATCCCAGTGATGGCAGCAGTGGGCCATCTGGAGCAGCCACTGCCATCATGCCAGCTGCAGCAGGGAGGTGGGGGCTGGGGCTACATGCTCCATGGAGTGGAGGGAGCCAGGGACAAGTGGGAGCCCTGCCCCTTCTGAGTTGGGGTGGGAGCTCCCCGGGTGCTGCAGAAGCCACACAAAGCAGGGCTGCAGACCTAGCAGGAGCCAGGCAGGAGCCTCGTTCCCCTGGGCACAGCTGCAGCTGCCCAAACCGCGGCTGTGGACCCAGGCATCCCTGCACTCTTGGGAGACCAGGGAGCCCTACCTGGCCTCGCAGGCTAGGAAATGCCTGCTCCCACTGCCTGGCTTCTCTCTGCTGTCAGCACCTGCTCCAGTCTCAGAGCAAAGTCGGGGCCAAGGCTGGGTGCTGTCATGGCCCAGCTGGGTTTGCACATACTTGGGGCAGTGCTGACATGCCAGCTCCTCACAGCCTTGGCCCCCTCTGGTCTTTGGGCACTGATGAGCATAAGAGAGAAACTGAGGTGGGGCTGAGGGCAGCCTGATGCTGGCCTGCTTGGCACCTACAGTCTGGGCACCATGAACAGCAGCCGGAGGCAGACAGGTTCTTGAGCAGAAGGGAGCAGGTCCCCGGTGAGGTCCCAGCTTCAGGCCAGGGAGGGCCTAAAGGCTGGGGGCTGGGTGGCCAGTTCCACGGACCAAAGTGAGAACTTGTGGTACCTTTTCTGGGCCTGCCATGGCTTCCCATGGACCAATTGGTGTGTACTTCCTCCCCACTGAGGCTCATAAAAGCCCCAGGCAAATCCAGAGCTGAGCAGATGTCGGGATGATCGTCTGCCGACAGGAGCAACCCATTCTAGGGCTTCCTCTCTTCTGAGAGCTGCAGAGACAAGACTTACCCTCTCTACTAGGAGCTAAACACTCCACGGGACACCCTGGTTGTGGAAAGGAGCTGCCCCCTGTGGGAGACTGAGCTGTTCTATTGCTCAGTAAAGCTCCTGTTTGTTTTGTTCATCCTTCACTTGTCTGCATACCTCAATCTTCCTGGTTGCAGGACAAGAACTCAGGACCCACCAAATGATGAGGCTAAAAGAGCTGCAGCACAGACAGGGCTGAAACATGCCCTTTGCCTGCCATGTTGCAGGTAAAGAAAAAGAGAGAAGAGCTGCAGCCCTTCAGGGAGCCCAGACCCGGGAGGCCCCTGAGCCAGGGCTGTGACTCCCTCTTTGGGGCCCTGCAGTTCCTGATGTCCCCAGTCTTCCGGGCACCACCGCATTCCCCAGTGCCAGCTGGGAAGCTGCTTGCAGTGCTCCTGATCCAGCCACAGGCTTGTAGAGAGCCAGCACCCATGCTGGCATCTGGAGCTGCCCACCTTGTGGCAACAGTCAGCGTATCTGACTGCACAGTGGCCAGACACCATGCTTGCTCACACACCCTTCACCACTCCACGCGTGATTCACAGTCTCCCTTGGAGTGATCCCTCCCTTGGAGGGATCCAGGCTGGTAGCATGAGCTGAGCACAGCCTGCCAGGCGAAGTGGGCAGGATGAACCCAGTGGGCATCAGCAAAATTTGGGTAAAAGGAATCACTGGCCACAGGTTTCCAGCCAGAAAAGCAACACCCTAAAGATCCCATAACTCCACCACCATTTGTTGAAGACTCAATCCTCTGCCACAGATCTGCATGCCACCTCTGTCACCTGTGCTGTCCACATACATGCAGACCTGTTTCTGAATGCACTCACCTGTCCCATTCACCTGTCTGTCTGCCCCAGGCTTTATTTAAGCAGTTCCCTATCACAGAACAGTCTAGCAGGATCATGTTTTGAAAACAAATGTTTCTCCCTCCTCACTATTTCCTGCTACCCCGTGTCACTCCCAGCTGACTTAGGAGACATCCATTACTTTGAGGAATGGTTGTTAGATGATAAATAGTCCAGTGTTTGACTTTTAAATTTCTAAAGAGTACAGATAAGTCAAAGCTAGTATCTTGAGATGAGACAATGATTTCGTGAATAAAGCCGCTGAGAAGGGAGGGGGAGAGCTTGGGGAGGGGCTTTTAATATCTGGGCCATCTCTCTTGACTCCTCAGATTCTTGGGAACCTAAGAGCAGTGGGAACTGATAGGATTTCAGATACTAGCCAGAACCCAGATTTACTCCCATGCGTGGCAGTGTTGGAGTAGTGAAACAGAAGAGGCCCAGAAGGGGACAGATGTTTCTTAAGCATGGCAAGTGGCACTGTCGAAACTGAGAAAGGATACCTCAAGCAGAGAGGCCTTGCAGTGGACTAGAGAAGGACATAACAGTGACTTGTGGGGCCCACGGCAAGAGTCCAGCGACCAGCCCATCTCAGCAGACATTGCACCACATGCATCAGGCATCCAGTCCAGTGCTGAATACAAATGGTGAGAACGGACAGCCTTGCCTTGTTTCCAGTGAGCGGGTAAAGTGTTGAGTACTTCACTAGTACAGTGTTAACTCTCAGGACATATATAATGATATGTAAAGTGTACCGAACACTTTACCCTCTCACTGGAAACTCCTGAAATGCGCGCGCGCACACACACACACACACACACACACACACACATACACAAATATACGTGTGTGTATGTGTGTGTGTATGTATATGTGCCCTTTATCAGAATTTAAAAAATCCCTTCTATTCCTAGTGTGCTGAGTTAATAACATGGATGAGTAGTAAATTTTACCAAGTGATTTTTCTGCATATATAAGATGATTATATGATTTTCCACTTATTCTAATAAATGATAAATTCTATTGACTGATCTTTGAATGTCATAGCGACCTTAAGTTCCTGGCACCATCACCACATGTTGCTGGATTCAATTTGTGAATATTTTTTAAAGGATTTTCGTGTTTATGTTCATAAGAGATATTGGTTATTTCCTGTGATGGAACCTTCTTTTCCTGTGATGCCTTGCTTTGGGTATGGGGGTTATACTGACTTTAAAAACATAATTGAGAAGTCCCCTATCCTCCCCTATTTCCTAACAGAGTTTCTGTGAGATTGGTGTTATTTCTTTATTAAATATTGGTAAAATTCACAGTAAATTAAGCTGTCTGGGCCTGGCTCACTACTGCAGTCAGGTTTGTCTGTGTTTTCCCCTCACTGCTGTGGTCATGCTTGTCTGCATGTTTTTTTAATCACAAACTAAATTTCCTGTTATATAGAGAGTTACCCAGATGATCTATTTCATTTTGTGTTAATTTTGGTAAATGATGTTTTTAAAGAAATATGTCCATTTTGGCCAGGCACGGTGGCTCACGCCTGTAATCCCAGGACTTTGGGAGGCCAAGGTGGGCAGATTACCTGAGGTTAGGAGTTCAAGACCAGACTGGACAACATAGTGAAACCCTGTCTCTACAAAAATACAAAAATTAGCTGGACATAGTGGCATGTGCCTGTCATTCCAGCTACACAGCAGGCTGAGGCAGGAGAATCACTTGAACCCAGGAAGTGGAGGTTACAGTGAGCCAAGATCACACCACTGTGCTCCAGCCTATGTGACAGAATGAGACTCAGTCTCAAAAAGGAAAGAAAAAAAGAAAAGAAAAAAGAAATATGTCCATTTCATCTATGTTATTGTATTCATTGACATAATTATACTATTCTCTTATCACTCTTTCAATAGCTTCAGAGTCTGTGGCAATATCTTCGTTCTCATTTCTTTTTTTTTTTAAATGAAAAAGAGGAAGAGATTTTAGAAAAAGAGAGAAAAGGAGAAAGAAACAGCAAAAGAAAGAAACAAAGAATGAGAGAAAGAAAGAGGAAGAGAAAGAGGGAGAGAGAATGGGATTCTTGTTTTATTGCCCAGGCTAGAATACAGTCTAAAAATGCGTATTAAAAACCTCTTTTATGCCAATAATCGTGTTTAACAATGGAGACAGGAAGGAATAGGGGATGAAAATAA